>JAABOM020119705.1:0-22739 GCA_011800125.2 Solanum clarkiae | reverse complement strand
TTTAATTATTTAAAAATTAAAATTTTATATTAGACAAGATATTTATAAATAATATTAAATTAAGTATTTAAAATATATATTGAAAATATATTAATTAGTAAATATATTTTTAACAAATATTATAAAAAGATCAATTATATTTTGTAACTTAGTAGATTTTAATTAGATTATATCAAAACTAAAATACGAGTTTTATGCGAATATCATGAAATGCATATTTGATAAAAATATTTAATATTATAAATATAACGTCATAGTCAAATTGTTGAATATTTAATTAAAAAAATAATCTATCTCATCTAATTAAAAAGTAATGGCTTGTAACGTCAAATATCAAATCAATATTACAAAAACAAATGAAACTAAAAATACAATATAAGTTTTAACTTTAAAATAGAAAAATTAACATAATATGCAAAATTGCAATATAACGTATGTAAATATGATTTAAAAGAAATATATATATTCCAAAAATGAATTCAACTTTAATTTAAAAACTATAATGCTAATAAAATCATGCTAATGAAAAAAACAAATATAGAATAAATAAATAAATAAAAAAAGATAATATGAAAAATTGCATGGAATCACATGATGTATAAAGATTGAGAATGAGAAAAAAATTGAAAAAAAAAATTTATAAAATAAAATATAGTTTTAGGAAAAAATACAACAATAACAATATACCTTATTACTACCTCATAGAATTAGAGAGGTTGTTTTCTCAGAACCCTTGCCTCAAAAACCCATAAGTAAAATAAACTACATATGCCAACAAGGAAAAGAAAGGGAATAGAGAGAGCGAGTAATAATGAAAAACACATAATAATATGTAAATACGACAGATAATGACAAATATGATATCATGATTATTCCTGCTACCCTACTATACCATAAGGCCAAACAGGTTTAAAAAAAAATAGAATGATAAAAATAAAAAAAATTTAAATAATCAAATAAAAAATCAATTACAATAAAAAAATATAAAAATTAAATAAAAATAATTAAAAAATAATCAGCACGTAATTACACTATATAATTACCAGTAATTCACAGTTATAACTACATTGGATTACACTAAACCTATTATTGAGATGTCCTTCCAAACAAGCTCAACTAGAAATGTTTTTTTTTTTTTTGGTTGTTAATTAAATTAGTAAAGTATTTCTTGCATTTGTTTGACAAGTAATTTCTGCAAAAAGCCATTTTCGAGTCTCAGGAAAAGGTTCTTACAAAGAATATAAGGAAAATGCGTCTAGCAAAAAGTCTTGCCTGTGTAAACTTTTGAATCAAATGCCACCTAAAAAGATTTTTGTGATTAGTCAAATATAAAGTATTTTTATTACTACGGGACTTATAAAGTAATTTTTCTTTTTTAGTATGTATTTATTTAAACCATTCCTGAATCAAGATTTTTTTTTTTTTGTAATAAATGTTTTATGAAAAGTAAGTAATTTTTCCTTTTTAGTATTTATTTAAACAGGTCTTGAATCAAGATATTATTTTTGTAATAAACGTTTTATGAAAAGTAAGTAATTTTTCTTTTTTAGTATTTATTTTAATAGTTCTTGAATCAGGATTTTTTTTTTGTGGTAATAAATGTTTTATGAAAAGTTTTTCATGTACAAAATTTTAAAATGTTATTCATATAATAAGTGCAGATGAAACCTAAGCATTTTCTAGTGAAATAAAAAAAATATAAAATTAATAAATATTCAACTTTTAGTTTAAGAATTTTTTTAAAGTAATGAAAAGTTAGGAAATAGAGGATACATTATATGAGATTTCAAGAGATATACTCCCTGCATTCACTTTTATGTGTTACAATTTTATTTATCAAAGTCAAATTATATGAGCTTTGACCAATATTGTAAGATGTATATTGTAATTTATAATATTTTTTGTATAGTTTTCAACCATTTAAATTTTAGATTTTAAATATTAAATTTAGCTACTTTAATTTAGTTTTAAAGTTTAGTCCAGTTGACTTGAAAAAATGAAACAATGACAAGTAAAAGTTAACAGAGGAAATAATTTAGGTGTCACATCCTAATATGAAGATAACAGTGATGAACTAATGGTTGTTACATACATTATGACAGTTATAATATCTAAATGGCTTAAGTCATCAACGACTATGCATAATTCACTTACATACTTCTATTAAGACTAGTACCTATTGAACACTTCAAACTATTCAAAAGTTGTTCATATTAGACACTTTTTGATAATCAACAAAAAATGTAAAGAGAGTGTGATACACGTGATGACATGACCAAAAGACCAATTAAAAAATGACATATGGCACTAGCCCCAACAACAACAATAACATACCCAGTGGAATCCCATAAGTGGGGTTTGGGAAGAATAGAATATATACAGACCTTACCAACCTCACGTAGAGAAGCTGCTTTCTAGAAAATAATAAAAAAAGTAAATTTAGTCTACAAAAAACATACTATTTCTAAAAGTGGAGTTTTCATAGCCTTTAAAACTTCAAATCATAGTGAAACCCAGGGGCAAATCTATATGATGGTTAGAGGATTCACCCAAGCCTCCTTCGTCAAATATATTCCAAACCCTTTTAATATATATAATCATTGAAATAGAATTTGACATATGACTCAATTTTCTTTTTTAATCCGAATTTGAACCACTAAATTCAATAAATTCATACCAAATTAATCCCAAAATTCATCTCCTCCAAACTCATCTCTGATTTTATAGAAATATGGTCACTTATGTTGCCGTATATGGTGGATTTGGAGGACCGGAATACAACAAACATAATTTGTTAATAGATTTTGTCGAAAATGTCGGAGTTGTGATATTGCTTCAATTACGTTCTGAAGCAACGTAAAAAATTCAGTCAAATCTGGAGCAAAGAGGAGGGTGACAGCGTGGTGGATAGCGTCTAGGCCATCGCTGGAGCTACCAACAACCATTGAAACAATTAGAGAGTTGAAGATTTTTCTTACTTTTTCAAGTTAATAACAAAAAATAATTAAAAAAAATACTTATTCTTGATGAAATAGGAAATCATCTTTTGACAAAAATCTCTTCATTCTTTAATTTTTGGGTTAATTCAGATATTTTCGTCCAAGTAAGGGCATGAGTGATAAGTTTTGTAACGGTGGAGACAAAAATAAACTCATTTAACGACAAGGATTAGGTCAAACAATAAAACAAAATTGAGGGGTATTTTTTACCCTTTTCCCATATGAATATAATTTGGGGCAATCCGTCCAATTTAGAGGCAAATCTGGTGAGTTTGTTAATGACAGGGGTATAAATAAACTTATTTTAACGGCAGGAATAAAGTGAAATAATAAACCAAAATTAAGGGGTATTTTTGCCCCCCCCCCCCCCCCCCCCCTTTTTTTTTCAAATAAGGTAAATAAAAGTTAACTGAACGAAGAAATTTAAAATACATTAATATCCATGATATTTCTTTCTTATTTTTTTCAATTATTCTAGAGAGATACAAACTTAACTTATTTGACTTATTCATCATTTATTCCTTTTTTTTTTAACAAATGACAAGCTTTATATATTGAATATATGAACTAAAAATTGATGATGCCATTTATTTATATTTTTAATGTGCATTATAATATTAATATTAATAACTCAATGGCTACACATTTTAAAGAATCTTGACAATTATTAGATTAGCATATGATTGAATAAACACTAATTTAAAATTTTAAAAATATTCAAAATAAAGTAGAATACTACAAAATTAAAAAAATCACAAATATTTTTAAGAAGACACAGTTTAGCAGAATAAAAGTAGGAAGAAATGTTAAATGCGACATGAAAAGGCGAATTAAATTTAGTAGATTAAGGTTAATTTTTTTCTTCCCGACTCGTTTTGCTTTATTTTTTCGGTTACTTCTTTATATGTTGAATCCCCTTCACAAAAATCCTGACTCTGCCACTGGTGAAAGAAGTAAAATTTTCATAGAGTTTCAAGATTCAAATCGTGGTGAAGTACTGAAGTTAGTAAGGAAAGATATTAAAGTGGGATTAGTTCTTTCTTGGTTGTAGTACTCACTAGTTACTGAAAAAGATGTGAAAAAGATGAATGCTCTTCCGAGGAAAGAGCATGAAATCATAGAGATATCGAAGAGGAAGCTTCGAAGAACCAAGAAAAATGAATACACAGAAATCCTATGTCACGCCCAAAGTCCCATTAAGGCGGACTGACACCTATTACCGACAAGGCTTGGGAGAACTAACAGATAACCATGCATTTGCTGTGAACGTTATAAGGAGTTTCTATATTCAGCATGCATTCAACAAGGTAGACAATAATAACAGGCCAAAAGGAAATACATATGACTAGGCCGTTGGAGCTAAAATGTCTAAAGTACGAGATATGACCACACTTTAATTTATATAGTCTACAAAGTCTCTAGATAAGGAACATTATCAGATAAGGGTCGAGACAAGTCCAGCTTCATGACTAACTATACAATATAAAAATATAAGCTCTAGACACACGAAATCCCGAAGCAACCTAGAACTTAGTAACAACAGTTGGATATCCTGTATTCCTACTAGGGAGATCTACTAGCACCTGTACTTGTAGTATGAAATACAGGTCCCCCATAAGGGACGTTAGTACGAAATAATGTACTAAATATATAACGCAGGAAATATTGTATATGAAGTAAAAACTCAAATGAAACCATGCACTGGTGTAAGGATAAGAGACCACCTTTAGTAACATTGTGGAATCATGTACTTTATGTCCTTTTTGTTACTTTACCTTTCTTTACTGTATAATCTGTGCACAACAAGTAATACAAATGACCAGCTGATAAGTGGTAAATCAATATCGGGATCGACCCATGCTAGGATTTCCTTTCACCCTTGGGATACCCCCCGTAATGGGATCGACCCATACTAGGAGATTCTTCCACCCCTTGGGCTACCACCCATCAATAAGCAACTCACTTTATTTCTCAAATACTTTTGAGATTATTCTTTTGGGTGGTCATAATATTGGAGCTGTAGGACCATAAATATAACATGTGACATATAAAGAACTATACAAGACAATACCATAATGAAAAGAGTAGGTTATACAAATAATGAAATGTATAAGAGATGAAACAACTCATGAATTTTATTTAGTAACAAGAACCCATGCATCTTGGTATCTAAGTAATATGCAGATTTGAAAGTGAAAATGTGTGGGAGCATATGTAATGTGAAAGAGTGGAGACACAGTTATTAGATGTTTCGGAGTTGGTAAGTGCCTTTATGTGCCAAGGAAGAATCTAGATTTCCTGCCAAAGTAATACAAAATCGGGTAGTCTTACATACCTCGTTATACCACCTCACTATTACATCAAAATAACCTTCCTGTCCTCTAAATATTTATCTACAATATAGTAGGTGATAAAACTAGTCTTAGCAGCCAATATATACATCTTGGCAGCCCAATCTCATAAAAACAACACACGGGCGGCAAACATGTATTTATCAACTCGCATGCGTATTCTTTTAATCTTTCCACCCCTAACCATAATTTCTAATACACATTCTCACATATATATCATGTGCGGCTTGCTTTATTGTCATTACACTCTCACAACAGCCCACAAGGCATAACACAATAATTCTACACAACATACAAGTAGGCAACATAACATTACGTTCCTTTGCTACATTTTCGACGTCAACAATCTCAAACCTATTCCAACTTTAACCAAATTGTTTCCACCATATTCATACATAAAAGTAGTTCAAAAACAGTCTAAAAATAGTTCTCAAAATAGGCGGAGGAAGTAAGACCATAGTCCTTAATCATTCAACCAACAATTACTACTAACAACACATTTAGGATAATACACTAAACTTGATTGTTTACATAGAACAAAATAGTGCAGCGACCTTCCTACATCATTACAGAACTAAAAATTATTAAGAACAACAACCTTCCTTCATACTCAAGCTAACCAAGAAGAGAAAAGCTCCCAAATAAACAAGAAAAATGAACAACAATCTTTGGAACACATGCTGACTCTCTTATTTTTCATGAAAAATCATACTAAATACACAAGTATTTTACTTACCTTTACCTTCAAGGTTGAGAGCTTCTTTGAGAACCCTAAAGTTTCCTTATGGCTGCTTTGTAAAGCTAAGAAAGAGTAGAGAGAAAACTTTGTGAAAGTTGATCTTTTTATTTATGTTAAATGACTTAAATAAGCTGTTTTCAACCCTTTTTAAAGGGGACTCTTGGCTGACTTACTTAGGAATTTTGGCCTTATTTTATCAAGGTGGTGATGCAGCTGTTTGGCCCTTTCACTTGGGCCTAAATGAGTTTCAATAGGTTGGGCCTTGGCTGCCCATTTTTCCCCTTTCTCCTTACTTAGTTTGGGCTCAAATCGTCAAGTGGGTTGTGAATATACTTGGGACCTTTTATTATTCATCTTGGGCTGTAAATATTGTCCATTTATAATGCTAGAACATAGGCTAAAGTTACACCCTTAACACAGACTTTATTCAACTTGGACAAATTCGGCGTCGGACCTCATCTCCGTCTAGCTAGCAAATTTAAGCTAAGCAAGTAGGTGACTCAACTGATAGCTTCCTAAGTCCTACAAGCACCTCACTTCGTTCACTTTGTTTAAGGCTGTGATCTCCTCAATTGACTTAAAACTTATATACAATCGACCCTTTTAAGCGTTAGACGTACATATCGCCCTCTAATTTGAGATTCAAGCACTTTTAAAAATGAACGCTAATTTGACCAAGTCATATCATGTTTCATGTACATAGGACTTGTACGCGTAGGATGTGGGTGTTACACCCTAGAATATCAATTATCGAAAAGGGTGAAGAATTCATCTTCTGAGTTTATGAAATTAACGATAAATTTGTGCGTAAATTCATCTAGGTTGAGTAGTTTCAGCCGAAAAAAATCAGAAACTCATGGTGTCGAAAAATCAAAAAAGGGGTTCAAGGGTCGTTGTGATCTTCTTCAATGATAAACTTATCAAAAATGTTATCTGGGCCATGTAGCGTTAATGGTGAACTCATGAGTAAAAACCTAGAAATCTATGAAGCTGCTTCTGGTTCTAGAAACTCTTATCCAAATCCAAAAGGTTTGTGTTTTGCCTTTTATATTGATAAATTTATGAGAAAATTCATCTGGGTCTGTATCAAGACTTCCCCCAATTGAGTTTAACATCCCTAATCGGAGAATGCAACAACATATTCATGAAGCGCTTGAGTAGATCTGATGTGGATGAACATCAAGGTACTTTGTTACTCAACAATGAAGATGTAAGGATATAACTTTTGCCATTTTCGAATGAAGAATTTGAAGATCTTGCTCGTTGGACGTGAGATGCTTTTTTTTTCTTTTTAAAAAAAATTGCCAATGAAAGAGTTAAAGTGCCAAGTGTCAGAAGAAAAAAAATGTCTTCTTTAAAAAAAAAATACTATTTTGAATTATTGTATGTGCTTAAGGGAAGTGCAATATACATTTTTTGCCAAATTAGAATTTGTGTTTTAGACACCTCAACTAAAACTAATACATATTGAACATCTAAATTATTCAAAACGTGTACCTATTAAATGCAAACTGTTGATTAGACAAAAAATGTATATTGCACTTCCTTTGAGAGCGTCCAAAAATTCAAAATAATGTTTTTCTTAATGAAAATATCTTTTCTTCTGACATTTGACACTTTAACTCTTTCATCTGCACTTTCTCTAAAAAAAAAAAAAGAAAAAAAAAGCTTCCCACGTCCCTCCCCAGCAAGATCTTTCAGATTCTTCATTCAATAATGGCAAAAGTTATGTCCTTACATCTTCATTGTTGAATAATAATGTACCTTGGTGTTCATCCACATCGGGTCTAGTCAAGTGCTTCAACTGCATTCTCCGATTAGGGTTGTTAAACTCTCAATTGGGGAAAATCTTGGTCCAGACCTAGATAAATTTTCTGATAAATTCATCAACATAGAAGGAAAAACACGAACCCTTTTGTGATTTGGATTGAAATTTCTAGAATCAGAAATAACTTCGTAGATTTCTAGTTTTTTACTTATGAGTTCACCATTAATGCTGCACGATCTAGATAACATTTTTGATAAATTCATCATTGAAGAAGATCACGACGACCCTCAAACCCTTTTTTGATTTTTTGACACTATGAATTTCTAAATTTTTTTGGTTGAAATTGCTCAACCTAGATGAATTTACGCACGAATTTATCGTTAATTTCATAAGCTCAGAAGATGAATTCTTCACCCTTTTCGTTAATTGAACTTTTGGGGTTTTTTATGTTTTCAATTTCCTTGATTCTTAGAAGCTTCCTATTTGATTTCTCCACGTTTTCATGCTCTTTCCTCAGAAGAGCCTTTATCTTTTTACAGTAAGAACTATAAGGTTGCTTGTAATTGAAGTTACCAAAGAATTATCCATTATGAAATTATTTATCTATGCCATTTTTGACGGGGATGGATGAGTGCAGATTATAATATGCTTTGAAGGTGCTTATATGAATTGCTCAACTTTCTATAGAGAAGAGGCATCCATGGTTGGTGCTAATAGTTGAGGGGCGGTTTTGAACTTATAAAAAGAAGTAAAATTTTCCTTTACTTTTTTGGTATTCATGAGTTTATTTTTTTTATCAATCTCTTTGACTGTTAGTTTCAGATTAAATGTGAATTTCTCCGACTTTATATCTTATTCTTTCAGGTAAAAGTGATAAATATTGTTCAACTCACATGTGAAAATTGAGCCATAACTGTTACTTAAGTCTTAAAACTAAAAAAGATAATAACTTTGATCATCCAATGTCAAAATTATTACTAATTAGAAATTAAGTAGGATTAACTTAATTAGGAGGTAAAGTGAACATTTTAAAAACTTTAGAAACTACTTTAAAAAAAAAACCTTCTATAACTTTTTTAAAAAATTTTAAAAGATGCAAACCAACACTTTTCACTTTCTCTACTTTTTCATCTACTTCCTCTGCTATATCAAAACAACAACGCAAAAAAAAAAGAAGAAGATTACTGCATCATGTCATTGTCGCCATCTTCACTGTACCTTCATCGTCATCATCTTCACTAACTCCTCGACATCATCTTCACTACTTCTTCTCACTGTTAGGGTTACTGTATTCTTAAAATCTGGAGATTCTTTTTAATTTTTCCCCACTTACGTTTTTGAATTTTCTTGTAAAAATGATTATTTAGGTTCAAGAAGATTGAAAAATAGATGTATATTATTGTTGCATGTCCTAATAAATATCTACTTGGGTAGAATTGTTCTTGTTGGTGTTCTTTGATTTGTTGTATTATTTGAAGATTTTCAGATAAGGATATTGTTGTTGTACTCTTTGTAAGAAAAGTGTTGGCATTGATGGTTGATTGCTCGATTTTAAAGTATTTACAACAATTGTTGAAGTACTTGCAACAACTGCTATGGGTGTTGTTGTTCTTTGATTTTTGTTGTTATACTTCTTGTGAGAAAAATATTTAAATTGATGATTGATTTCTTAATTTTAGAGTATTAGCATCATTTGCTAAAGTACTTACAACAACTGCATTGTTTTTTTATTTTTGTTGTTATATTTCTTGTGATAAAAATATTTAAGTTGATGGTTGGTTCCTCAGTTTTAAAGCATTAACATATAACAAAAAAAATCAAACAATAATAACACTCATAGCAATTGTTGTGAGTACTTCAGCAAATGATGTTAATACTTTAAAATCTAGGAACCAATCATCGATTTAAATGTTTTTCTTACAAAGAGTATAATAACAAAAATCAAAGAACAATAACACCCGCAACAATTATCATAAGTACTTCAGTAAATGACTTGTTCTGAGAAAAATATTTAAGTTGATGATTGATTCCTCTATATTAAAGTATTCGTGTCATTTGTTGAAGTACTTACAACAATTGCTATTGTGTCCTTGTTCTTTGATTTTTGTTATTATACTTTTTTTGAGAAAAATATTGATATTGATGATTGGTTGCTCGATTTTAAAGTATTTACAATATTTATTGAAGCACCTACGATAATTATTATGAAAAAATAAAATAAAAATTTAGATTTTAAAAATACATTAACTCTAACAATCAGAGGAAACAGTAAATATAATAACGATGATGAAGATAGAGTGAAAATGACGATGATGATGCGATGTAGCGAAGAAGAAGATTGAAGAAACCCTTTTTTGCAGAGGAAGAAGATGCAAAAATAGGGAAAGTGAAAAGCTGTGTTGGTTTGAGAGCTCTATAAGATGAAAGGTTGCTTTGGAAATGAGAAGAATCCAGAGGAAGTATTTAGACATAGGATAAGCTATTCGACTGGGCTTTTAATAGTAGTGGATTTTACATTTTTAATCGGGCTTGCTAGTGTGGCCCAACATTGTAATAGACATTTTGCTTTTATTTATCAATAAAATGGTGTAAACCCACCAAAAATTAAAAAAAAAACAGTGTTGGTTTGTATTTTTAAAAATGTTTTAAAGAAGTTGTAGAATTTTTCTTTTTTCTAAAAGTAGTTTTTAAAATATTCACTTTATCGCTGAGGACTAAGCTGTTTGGTTCCAGGAAAAGTACTTGTTTGATTCCTTGTTATCCTGTATGTTTTTATATTCTTATGGATTAGACCCCTTGACTTATGAAGGCAAATGTTCAAAAGTTAGTAGGTTCCTCTTTGCCGGACGATGCTCCTGATCTAAGTTGGAAAGCGAAGTGCCCTATTTGCACTTGCGGTTTCCGATATAGTGCTAATCAACATGTATATTTCCTTTAATATGTGAAGTACATTAACTTGAGATATAAATAAAACCAGAAAAAGGGTTCAAATCTACAAGTTGAGGTGACATTGGCCGTGAGCAAGCTGCTAATAAACTTTTTTTGAAGACTATTTTCCAGGTAAAAGTAGAAAAAATTTATGATGCGGTTATTTTGCCAATTGATTTTCCATTTACAGGCTCCATTTGAGAATTTGGAGCCTGTATTACGGGAAGATATTCACAAGGTACTATATGCACAGTTCTTCTAATTATGTATCTTTTTGTGAACTCAAATGTAGATGAGATTCTGTTCCATGACCCCAAGCTCACAAGGACCTTTAAGCTACATCTTTAATGTGAGTCTCATTAAGATATGTATTAAATTCTTGCACAGAAGCAAAGAAAAAAATTGAAGAGAACTAGAAACTTCATTAAAGAATGTGGCTACATTTTGTGCTCCATTAGAGGAGAATTACATTTTTGTGTGTTTAGAACTAGTGCTCTTGTAGTACATATATATGTGTACAATTCACCTTTTAATTCCCAACAAACTCTTAACTAACGGTCAACTTCTCACATGCTTTCCAACTAACTCTCAAAGTGTGGCTCTTCTGTTTTAATACTCCCTCTCAAGCTGGTGCTTGGAATACATCCAACACACCTAGCTTGGACAGAAAAGCTTCAATGTTGTCCTGTCCCCAGTCCCTTTGTTAATATGTCAGCCAGTTGCATGGATGTGCATAGATACTGAGGTTCCATGAATCCTGATCTCACTTTCTCTCTGATGAAGTGACAATCGATCTCTATGTGCTTAGTGCGCTCATGGAAAATAGGATTTGCTGCTATTTGGATTGCTGCTTTACTATCTGAATACACCTTGATAGGAACTGAAACAACCACATCTAGTTCCTTTAGTAATCCTGCAATCCAAACCAACTCTGAGACTACTCCTGCCATGCTCATGTACTCTGCTTCAGCTGAGCTTCTGCTCACAGTTTGCTGCTTCTTTGATTTCCATGAGATCAAGGAACCTCCCAATTTAACTAAGTACCCAGTCACCGACCTTCTAGTATTGGGACATGAGGCCCAGTCTGAGTCACAGTAGCCTGTTAACTCTGTAATATCAGCATCTTTTATTAGATATATTCCAAGTCCAGGAGACTTCTTAATGTACCTTACTATCCTGATAGCTGCGTTCCAATGAGACATCTTCGTATGTTGCATGAATTGGCTTAAAACTTGCACTCCAAAACTGATATCTGGCCTTGTTGTAGTTAAGTAAAGCAGCTTCCCAATCAGGTGCTAATATGCTGTTATATCTTCTAGTTATGGATCTGAATTGTTGGTCAAAAGCCAAGCTAGTGAATTTTTGGTTAAATTCAACAGGAGTGCTAACTGGCTTTGCACCACTTAAACCAGTGTCTGCTATAAGCTGAAGAGCATATTTTCTTTGATTTAACAACACTCCATTCTTTGATTGCATTACTTCTATTCCCAAGAAATACCTGAGTTTCCCTAGGTCCTTCATTCTGAAATGTTGGTGAAGAATAATCTTGACTTCATTTATCATCTCAGAGCTGGTTCCGGTCAATAGCAGATCATCCGCATACACCAGGAGAACTGTCATGTCACTCCCCTTCTTCCTGGTGAATAATGAATGGTCATGGACACTTTGTCAAAATCTAGCTTGCATCAAGACATTGGTGAGTTTGATATTCCACTGCCTTGATGCTTGCTTTAAACCATAGAGAGACTTTTGAAGTTTGCAAACTTTATTCTTCCCTTGATGTTGAAAACCAAGAGGTAATTCCATGAAAACATCCTCATTCAAGTCTTTGAAGAAAGGCATTGCTTATTTCCATCTGAAACATATCCCATCCATATGAAGCAGCTAGACTAATGACTGTTCTCGCAGTTACCATTTTAGCAACTGGTGAGAAGGTCTTAGTGTAGTCTAGTCCTTCTCTTTGGTTGTATCCCTTAGCTACCAATCTAGCTTTAAATCTATCTACCTTACCATTGGACTTATACTTGATCTTGTACACCCATTTTGAACCTATAGCTTTTGCCCTAAAGGTAGGTCCACAATACACCATGTGTTGTTATCCTCCAGGCCTTGATTTCCTCCCGCATTGCCGAAACCCATTTTTCATCTTGTGATGCTTCTGGGAAATTCTGTGGTTCAAACAGAGCTGAGAAAGACTTCACATAATTCTGGTAACTATCTGAGAGGTGATGGTAATTAACATAGTCAGTGATGGAATAAAAGACAAGTCTTAGCAGGAACTACATAGTCTTTTGTCCAGATAGGTGGCCTTGACTGTCTAGTAGACTTTCTAGTAGCTGGCAAGTTGTCTTCTAATGATGATGAAGGCATTAGACTTTGTGTAGTATCTGTTGATGGTGGTTGTACTGTGGCTTCACTTGAGTTTGCATGTTCCTGATTAGTTTCACAAAATGGTGGTTGTACTGTGGCTTCACTGGTTGATTAGTGTCACAACCTTCTTACTTTCTCTTTTATGTCTATTCATGTTCAACAACAACAACAACATACCCAGTGGAATCCCACAAGTGGGGTAGGGGAGGATAGAATAGAATGTACGCAGACCTTACCACTATCTCAAAAAAGTAGAGAGGTTGTTTATTGATGTTCATGTAATGAAATTGATTGAAATTCCAGGCCGAGGTTGTGGCTCTTTCTTGTTATAAAGAAAAGGAAGACCAATTAAAAGAGCAGGTACTTTAAAGCAAATTCGTGGAAGAATGATTATTTTAATATTTTCTTTTATTCTCGTTAAAAAGTTTAAATTCTCAGAAGTGGTTTCGATCTTTACCATATGTTTTTTGCCAGTTTAATGGACTTTGAGAGATTATTTCTGTTTATCATTCTCATTTTCTTCTGAAGGTGGCAATACTAGGAAATCGATTCTTTCATTCTATTGCACCGGATGGACTTGCTGGAGATAGGCGAGAAAGTTGTTCCTGCTTCAGGCTTTTCATTTAGTGCTCAAGAGATATGGTAAGTTATAAAGGAGAACAAGGACCCTGACCTGCCTGCTCATAAGGTTAATTTTGATTCTGTTTGAAGTTTCCGTTATATTTCCATAGTTATTATTCTGCTCGATGTTTATCTAATTGCAGGTCGTGGTAGCAACTGTATGCTATGAAGAAATTGCCGATGAAAAATATGCTTCTTATACAAAAAATGAGGTATTGAAGGTTAACTTGTTGTATGGCACATTCTTATATTGTATTGACAGTATTATTGATGTCCTTTTTCCAATGCAAATGACATATATTGATGTGCTTGATCTTTATTTTAGGAATGGTATCAATTAAAAGAGGCAATGTAATCTCATCCTGTCCAGGGCATTGGGAGGAAGCTTACATGAATGTTAGACCCTTGTCTGTCAGAGTATGGACATATATCATGCAGTATAGCTTGAACTTTTTTAAAGCTGTGTGCTTTTATATTTTCCTACATCTACCAAGTTTTGCTATTGAATTCTATCATTTGTTGTATATTTTGGTGATCAAAACTGCATCTAAGATACCAAAGAACACCGGGAAGCTTGTAACATTTTCTGAATAGAAGTTAATGCAAGTAAAACTATTGAGCAAAGCTGCACTTCTGCATCACTATAGAGCTGTACATAATTCCTTTTCTCCTATAGATGTAGTTTGATGCTTTTGCTCTTCTTGCTATTTGCTGGGTACACATATTTCATTAATAAGGACATGTGTACTTGGACAGTAACATTCTTTCTTTTCAGGTATGGTTCTCAGGCGATCTTCTTTGATGGAGGAGTATGATCCACAAAACGGAAACAACTGGAAGGAAAGTGATAAAGTATGAAGAAGCAAAAAAAAAAAAAAAGGAATGTATTATTTATTTTCTCTCTAATAATAATAAATTAGATGACAGAGCAATTGGAAGAGAAATTGTTGTAGATCCTGACAAGCCAGTGCTGGCATTTTGTAAAAAATACTTGTTAACCTTTGGAGGTATATTTTTTGTTTGCTTTATCTCATTACTTATTCCTTTCTCCTATAGCAGTTCGTCCAAGAAGTCTACCATTCTATGCTGGGACACATAAGATCTCGTACGTTGGATAGAATCAAAGAAGAATTTGACAAGGCACTGAAGGGAGGTAAAGGGTTTGCTGTGGCTGCTCGGGGGTGCAACATGTCATTTATGTCCCACTTCGATGAAAAATGCGCAGGTACAAGAGATAGCTTGCCATTTCTGCTATGCTGCATTATATATGAATTTTAAATTCCAGCACATAGCATCATAAATATGGCTGTTCTTTTAGACACTGTTGAACGCTGTTATTGAACTTGTCTTACTTGCATATTTCCAAGTGGTCAAGGAGGCAAACATAACTTGAATAAATAATTTTTTTGGGGCAGAGGTAAAAGGGCAATTGTTTTTGTTGCTCATAACTTATCTGGTTTTGCCATCAATTTTGTATTATGAGATGCCGAATATTGCGTGCACCTGAAGGATTTGCAATTACTATATTTTGATGAAATAAGGCAAAATCTCAAGATCAAAGAGATGCTACTGAAATGTTTCCCCTGATTTTCTTTTAGCGACAAAGCTACTGTCGTGTTCTGTTGACCTTTACCCCGTACATGTTAAGTTTCTGTACATCAACTCAACAAGAAAAACCTGACAGGGGCTACAGTAATTTTCATTTCTTCTTGTTAAAGCAGCATTATTTTCTGTTGCTATGTCATGTTGGATATCTCGAAAGAATCTAGGAAGTAGAAAATACTCTTTAAACACACTTTATATTAATAACATAAGAGAAAGTTACAACTCACAAAATTACTAGAATCATCTTTCTAGCTTCACCTTTTTTTCTCTCTCTTTCTCTCTCACTTTAGCTCTCTTAAGCTCTCCTCCTTTGGTGAAGGATGATGGATACATAAAATGACTCCTAAACTCTCCTATTTATAATGTTCATAAGGAGGTGAATTACAAGTTGTCACTTGCAGCTTTACAACTCATTATGGATAAGCATTCTAGCTAAGCATGAGTTGTAGTTGAGTTGTTTTCCTTAGGCTTCAAGTAAGCAAGTCTAACTTGCTTTAAGGTCATCAAATCCAAATTGACTTCTACCATTGAATAAGCAAATCCAACTTGCTTTCAACTTCTTTAGGTTGCCAAATCCAATTTGAATTCTACCATTGACCACCTTAGATATTAAGTAATCTTAATAATTAAAAAAATAAAACTTTAATATCTATTTATGATTTATGTTGAATTTTAACACTCCCCCTCAACATAAATCATCTTCTTGCTATTTCTCTTGATATCATTCCAAGCTGCTTTCAGAATCTTTCAAACTTTTCCTTGCTGAGTCCTTTGGTGAAGATATCAGCTACTTGATCTTCTGATTTCACCTTTATCATCTGGATTTCTCCTTTCAACACTTTTTCCCGAATGAAGTGATATTGAACCTCTACATGCTTTGTTCTTGCATGAAATGTGGAATTTTTCACCAAGCTAATTGCTGATTGATTATCACAACATAAAGGAACTGCATATTCTACTGGTTGTTGCAAATCCTTTAACAACCGGACTAGCCACGTGCTTTCTTGTGCTGCCATTATTGCTGTACTATATTCTGCTTTAGTTGTTGAAAGCAACACTGTTTGTTGTCTTTTACTGCACCACATTATAACTCCAGATCCAAGATCGAAGGCATACCCAGTTCTGGACCTTCGAGTATCAACATCTCCAGCATAATCAACATTACAATAACCTCTCAAACTACTTTCTATATTATGCTTATATAGTAAGCTGAAATTAATTGTTCCTTTAACATACCTAAGTATTCTTCGAATAGCTTCCAAATGAGTGCACTTTGGATCTTGCATAAATCTACTTACTATTCCAACTGCATAAGCAATGTCTGGCCTTGTCAAAGTTAAGTAGATCAAGCTACCAACTATTTGTCGATACATTGTTGGATGTTCTAAATCCTTCCCTTCTACTGCACTCATTTTTGAATTCATTTCAACTGGTAAAGAAATGGGTTTGTAATTAAGCAAATCTTTAGCATACTTCTGTTGACACAGTAATATTCCTTCCTTTGTGCAATCTATCTCCAATCCCAAGAAATGACTCAATTGTACAAGTTCCTTTATTTGAAAACGAACTGAGAGTTTTTTTTTTGATTTGATTAATTTCTTCTTTATCATCTCTAGTAATGATTAGATCATCCACATACACCAAAATCATTACTTTCTTTCCTCCTTGAATTCTAATAAACAAATTTGAATCTGCTGTTGAGACTGAATATCCACCAAAGACAAGAAACTCAACAATCTTTCCATACGAAGCTCTGGGTGCTTGCTTTAACCCATACAAAGCCTTTTTCAACTTACAAACGACTTCTAGATGAGTTTTATCCTTGAAACCCGATGGTTGCTCCATATAGACTTTTCGATCGAGTTCTCCATTCAGAAAGACATTCTTCATATCCATCTGAGACAAACTCCATGAGTTGATTACTGCAAGAGCCAACAGAACACGTACTGTTGCAATCTTTGCTACTGGACTAAATATTTCATCATAATCTAGTCTATACTGTTGTGAGAATCCTCGAGCTACTAATCTAGCCTTATATCTCTCGATCGAACCATCTGGTTTAGTCTTCACTTTCTAAACCCATTTACATGAGCTGGGTTTTACATCCTTGGGTTTTGTCACCAGTTCCTAAGTCTCATTTTGATTCAATGCTTGAATCTCCTCTTGCATAGCTAACCTCCATTCTCTCTTTTTAGATGCTTCCTCAAATGTAGATGGTTCTTGCATATCTTTTGAATTTTCAACTAGATCAGCATTAACATATCTTGGATTTGGCTTTCTCTATCTAGTTGATCTCCTTAAAGAGGGTTGAATATTTTCTTCTTTATCTCCATCTTCTAGTTGACTTATCTCTTCTTCAAAGATTGCTTCATGTATTCCAGTTTTCCATGGACTCTATCGTGATTTTTAGTCAGCCACATCATTATCTTTAACAGTTGAGGAAGTTTCAGAATCATCATTTTTAACATCTTTATTTGACTGAACTTTCATTATTTTAGTCGAATTTTCAACTCTTTGTTGTAATTTCTCTTCAATCTCTTTCGAGTCTGGCAACAAAACTGATTGAGGAGACCACCAAGATGATGCTTCATCAAACACCACATTTCGAGAAACATAACATTTCCCTATTGTTGGATCACAACATCTCCATCCTTTTTGTTGACAATCATAACCCACAAAGATGCAAGGAATCATCTTTTTATCAAACTTTTCACGTAGATGATCAGGTATGAACACATAACATACACACCTAAATACGCGAAAGTGACTAACAACTGGTTTGAACCTCCATAATTTCTCAAATGGAGAAGCAAATCCCAGATTTTCTTGAGGCAATCGATTTATCATATGACTATTGTTTTTATACATTCAACCCAAAATCGAGGTGGAACATTCTTTGCATGTAGCATACTTCTTCAAAGTTCTGTTAGGTAACAATTCTTTCTTTCAGCAATGCCATTCTATTGAGGAGTTTCCGGACAACTCAATTGCCTTTTGATTTTTCTTTGCCGCAAAAATTCTTGAAATTCGGCAGACATGTATTCTCCCCCATTGTCTGTCCGTAAGCATCTTACTTTTGAATCTAGTTCATTTTCGACTGTCATCTTAAATGATTTGAATTTTTCAAGAGCTTCTGACTTTTCTTTCATAAAATCTACTCAGACATATCTTGAAAAATCATCAATAAAAGTTATCATGTAGTGATAACCACTCACCGATGCTTTCTTGACTGGGCCAAAGACATCTGAATGAACTAGTTCAAGTGGACTTTTAGCTTTGAATCTGGATTCTTCAAATTGAAGTTGATGTGCTTTACCATATTGACAACCAGCACATACTGTATCTTCTCGTACATCAAGTTGGGGAAGTCCTTTAAGCATTGACTTCTTCATCATTACTTTCAATTTGTAATAGCTGACATATTCCAATCTACTATGTCATAAATCTGCTGTCTCATTCTTCCTTATCTTTTCTACATATGTTGTTTGAGCATTCATCACGTAAACAGACTCAAGCCTTTTTCTTTCCATAATTGGTTTGCATGTGGGTCTGATATGTTTATATACTTTGACATCATTTGGACCGAACACCACAAAATTCCCTGAATTTGTGAGTTGTGCAACTGATAGAAGATTCTTCTCCATGCTAGGGACATGAAGTACCTTTTGTAATTATACTTCATGTGAATTGAATCGAGGTACCACAATTGTATTGCTTATATGAGCAATTGGCAATTTTGAATTATCTGCAGTCACCTCTCTATTTCCTTCAAATTTGGTCAAGTTTGACAACTTATCTTTATCTCCTGTCATATGATTAGAACATCCTGAATCGATGATCCAATCATTTTTATGATCAACAATGTTGCACATAGTAGTCAAAGCCATTTCTTCATCATGCTGATGAAGATCAACTTCTTCTTCAATTGCAAAAGAAGCTTCGAAATTCCATTCTGCTTCTCTTGAAGTTGATTCAACACTATTGCTTTCAACTCTTTTGCTACAACAATCCCGAGCAAAGTGACCTTTCTTTCCACAGTTATAGCATTCACCATTTTGTCGTTGATTCCTCTTGTCTCTTTTATTGTTGTTATGATATTCTCGTTTCGCTCTCCCAGGTTGGAAGCTTTTCTTTTGGTGATGCTTTTGCCATCCTCCAGGCTTTTTCTCATTTTTTTCTCTAAAATTTTTCTTATTAGAGAAGAGAGATTTCTCTTCATCTTTGACTGTATGTCCAACCATTTGTTTAGCTAGCGCTTCTTGATTAGTTAATAAATTTTCCAACTCTAATAAAGTTGGTTCTTTAGCCCATCCAAGTGTAGCAGTCACGATAGCAGTGTATTCTGGTCATAGACCATGAATGATAATTCTCCTCACCCATGTTGCAGAGATTGCATTTTCTGGATCCATCTTGGAGATTTCTGAACATATTGCTTTTATTTTGGTAATATATAGACTAACCAACATATCACGCTGTGAGAGTGTCCTCAACTCATTCTGAAGTCACTACAGCTTTGCTTAATTTGTTTTTGTAAACAAAGAAGCTAATGTATCCATGCCTCATTTGGTATTTTAGCTTCTTTTATATGTTGCAGAAGATCATCCTCAATTGTTACTGAAAGTGTGTACATGACCTTGCCACTCCTTATTTTGTATTTTCTAAATTCTATTGGATCAGTTGGTGGTGTGGTTTCATTACCTCCAAACCCCATAAATCCTGCCCCAGCATATATTATTGGACACGAGTACTCCAGTTGCTATAATTACTGTGATTGAGGTTTTCAATTGAGGTGGACGAACTTGCTAGATCCGCCATAGTGACTTAGTAATATCAACAATAACCAAGTAAGTTTTGTCCCTGACAACAACTTCACAATCGCAGATTGTGCACCTTCCTCCAATATGCTGGCCCCTCGATCTTTTCGCTCGGATACCAAATGTTAGATATCTCGAAAGAATTTAGGAAGTAGAAAATACTCTTTACACACACTTTATATTAATAACATAAGAGAAAATTACAACTCACGAAATTGCTAGAATCATGTTTCTAGCTTCACCTTTTTTCTCTCTCTCCTTTTCTCTCACTTTAGCTCTCTTAAGCTCTCCTTTGGTGAAGGATGATGGATACATAGAATGACTCCTAGCCTCTCCTATTTATAATATTTCTAAGGAGGTGAATTACAAGTTGCCACTTGCAATTTTACAACTCATTATGGATAAGCATTCTAGCTAAGCATGAGTTACAGTTGAGTTATTTTCCTTAGGCTCCAAGTAAGCAAGTCTAATTTGTTTTAAGGTCATCAAATCCAAATTGACTTCTATCATTGAATAAGCAAATCCAATTTGAATTCTACCATTGACCACCTTAGATATTAAGTAATTTTATTAATTAAGAAAATAAAACCTTAATATCTATTTATGATATATGTTGAATCTTAACATGTATTTTTGTCGGTGCTATTCAGTTCAGGCATTGTTAAAGGTTAAATTCCTTGCCGAAGGCGAGGTTGTTGCTGTTTGTATATTCTCCTCAGGCTAAATCAACAGGGCGCTATGAAGCAAATCAGTATATTGAAAGAAGATTACAGACTGATGACATTAATGTTTAGGCTTTTCTGATTTCTTACGTGAAAAGGCAGAGGGGACTGGTGCCGTAGCAAATGTGTGGGCAGCATGGTATTTGTTATAAGTAGCTATCAATACTCAAAAGGTATAACAAACTTCAGCTTTTATTCTACTGTTACATTGCCATTTACCTTTTGCTTTCTTATTGTAGAATGTACACAACTCATTTGGTTTATATTACACCTCATGTGGTCTAGAATTGACAATTGCCTACTTTTCCAGCCTGAGATGTTAAAAGGTATTGCTTCATTTATTGCAAAAGATTGCAAGCGTCTTTTTCTTCTTTCCTGAAAAAATTATGACACACAGAGGTCCATTTTTATTTTTAGATAGTTAGCTGGTTTAGCTTGAATATAAGATTGCATACTTGTTTTTTTATAGCCATGGCGCCTAGGTCAATTTGCGCTCATCTCAATTAATTTTTCAGAGTATCTACTATCTCTCACCAGAATATTTATTTGGTTTGAACAAATGAAAAGAAATTATTGAGCTGTCTTTTTTAGAATTCATCGACAACATTGTTTGAACTTATGCCCCTAGTTGCTGAATTTGAACTTGAGACGACATTGTTCTCAACTCGCTGATATTCACATGAAAGAAAAGGAAAAAACAATGAATGTTGCAAGTCTATAAGTTGGGGTTCAACCTCCCAACTACAACGTATTTACTGCACATGCACTTTTCCATTCACTTCTTTTAAAAAAAAATATTTGTGGAGTTATTTTCTTGTTTA
Source organism: Solanum clarkiae (assembly GCA_011800125.2). Taxonomy (NCBI): domain Eukaryota; kingdom Viridiplantae; phylum Streptophyta; class Magnoliopsida; order Solanales; family Solanaceae; genus Solanum; species Solanum clarkiae. Next base: position 1,001 of record JAABOM020119705.1, on the reverse strand, counting down.
TTGGATGCCATTGAAACCAAGAAATATTCTTTATAATGATTGTACAACTATATATGTTTGTTTTTCTGACTTCTTTCTAATAACTAGTAATAAAAAAATTATTCAATTCATATCGAACTTTAATTTCAAGTTGAGATTATAGGATGATTGCTGTCCTAAGTTGTGAACGTGAAAAAGAGAGAGAAAAAAAAAAAGACAATCTGCTATGGACACATGCACATGCATTGCATGTTCCAACTGTATGAATCAACGTTAATAAATGTGTTTTATTCATTCTTATTGGAGTTTGACTATTTTGAATTCGCATTGCGTAAAATATTTCAACGAATGCACTCCCAAAATCTCAATGCGTAACTTGAGATCTATGATTAAGAAAAGAGCAACCCCATCTACATATCCATCAGTGGCAACATTAATGAATGTTATGATGGTCAAAGCTGTAATTTCTTGGATTCAACTCACCAAAATCAAAGTTAAAATGATTTATCAGATCGAGGTACTAACTAGCTTGATTAGACAAATTAAATATGTACCATTATTTCTATTTGATGTAAAATAATGTATGTAATTTATTGTGTTTTTTTTAATTATCAATTGTTGATTTGACACTTTTCTTAAAAAAATCATTTTATTAAATTATGCTTATTAATTTTGTTTTGAAATCAAAGTTTGATTACTCCATAAGTATTTTACGTGGTTACTTAATGATAAGAATAATATTGAAAGAAAATAATAAGTCACTCTAAATTTACTAAAATGAACAAATAGAAAGAAGAATCCATTTTTAAGAACAAGGAAAAAAGAACAGAGAGGGGAAGGCGGAGCTAGTAGCCCTCACGCGCATTAAATTTAGAGAACTCATAAAATTGTAATTCTAGCTTACGTGAGATAGATGATATTCCTTCATAATAAAAAATAACATATCCAGTGAAATCTCACAAGTGGGGTCTGGGGAGGGTAGATTGTACGCAGACCTTGCCGCTACTTCATAGAAGTAGAGA
>JAABOM020119695.1:0-22739 GCA_011800125.2 Solanum clarkiae | reverse complement strand
GTTTTTGCTTTTCGCACTTGAGACCTATTTACCATACTTCTAATAAAAATAGTACGTACTAGACAAAATATATTGGTTTTGGTTTCACTCGGTCCTTAATACATAAACATGATCTTAATTTATTTCAAAAACAAAATTTATGAATTTGATTCTTAAGTCTTGTGAAGTAAAGACAATGTTTTTTTTTCGTCAAAACAAATTGAGGCCCTCAACATCTTTTTTCCATACACAACCAGTTTAGTCCATTCAAGGCTTTTCTCTCATACTTCATTGAATATATCACAATAAAATTACGATATTTTTCAAGTCTCACCTTCATTGAAAGTTTGGTCTTTCAAAAGTTAGGATTAGGAATTTTGATGTTGATTCTGAATTCGGATTGAACGATGCAAGAAGGCATCTTTGTTGTGTAGTTTGATAGCTCATGTGCGTATGTACAATTCACATACTGAGGGTCATAGTTTATTTTTGTAGAAAAAAATCGATTATTGTTATTTATATTTAGTACCATACTAATTATTATCTTTTAGAAATATATCAAGAATAGTTTTCATCGTATTTATACATTAAAGATCAAATAAAACGTAAAGTTCAAATATTAAGGACCATTTGATCATTTTCTCAAAAACCAAAAAAGTACAAGAAGTAATTACCATGTTGAAATAATGATCTATGGTCATTTAAACATTTGCGCAGACAAATTTTTTATACTTGTAGAGGTCATTTAACTCAAGGACTAGTTGTTCCGAGCTTAATAAAGATTCGAATTTGAACCTTTTAAATGAAAAGAATCCTAATAAAAAGTTTTTTTTTCTTCTTACTTTAATGAGTCTTATACAACATAAATTTTAACTAATTTAAGTCTAAAAAAAAATTTGGACATCTGGTAGGAATAAAAAGTTATTCAAAGCTTTCATTGAATTTTAACTTGATATAAGGTAACACTACAATTAAATTTTAAACCCCGTTAGCTTGTTATTAGAAATAATAAAATTTACTTGGTATGGTTAGTAATGCTTATCTAAATAACTCATATAGTCGTAGAAATATCATATGTAGATAAATCGCACAACGCTTGGGAAAGAATGAGTGATGGTGCAAGAATTGAGTGCATATCTATCTGCGACCTCTCTATCTGTGATTGCATGAAACCCGATGAACAATGTAGTCGATTATAAGGATACAATCTTAGTACTTTAGTCTCATAAGTTTAACCTTGACAATTTAATCGGATAAATATAACATTCATTGTTATTTACTTTGATCTTTAAGTTTAATTGCACAAAATAATTTCAACCCTTACGAGATAGAAATTGACTATGAATCTAGTATTCGTCCAATTAGTAAGTGTTTCTCCTAACTCATTGTAGGATTCAACCCCAACTTTGTTTGAATTACTATATTTGCATACACCCTTATCGCATCACCTGAAGGTCCATCTTGAGCATCTGAAGTCTCTTAAAAAAAGGACAAAGACTAATTAATATCATTTTATATAGATCAAATTTCAAAAAGTCCTTCACCCCTTATGTGAGTTGATTGAGAGAAGTCAACAATTGATTAACGTTAAACTAATAAACAAAAAAGACATAATTAACATTACCCTGATTGTATTTCAGCATGTAATTAAGTTGTATGTCACATCCCAAAATACCTCTAGATGTGATTGGCACTCGCTAATACCATCGGTCAGGAGAACTAACCATTCATATATGTACCCCAATTATCTAAGCACTGAAATATTACATGTGCAACCCAAAACTCATCAATGCTCATAAAAAATAGAGTAACTATCAAACCAAAATCATATATCAATTTATAAAAAGAAAAACCACTTGACAAATTAAAATATTTTTGGTCCAAATGCCACAACAAGTTAATGAAGCATCTAACAGAGTTACATGAGGTCAATTGTCGAGCATGTAAACCTGTAGAGAAAAACACATAAGTTATAATAGATAGAGATGAAATAGTAGCCTCCATGAACAATGCGAAGACTAACCTCAACAACAGAATCCATGGGAATGAACTCTTTAGCTACTAGTCTCATCCCGTGTAATAGTATCTACATAGGCATGCATGTAAGGAGTGACCTATATATATATGTATAACTTAGTAAGATCATTGACTCGCTACTTTAATACCCCTGGAAAAAGAGTTAGAAAATTGATCTACACAACAAGTACATAATAATATACATACGAATCAACAATACCACTCGATAAGTCCATAATGTTCAAAATGGATACTACACGTTTTAACTCACCCCACACCCAAAACTTGTCATAAATGACAGTGAAGGCGATCATCCCATAACCTTGACAAGTGCATGGCAGCATATAAAATGCCCAAATGTGTACTACAATAGAATGTAAAAAGCCCCTAATAAATTACGATAACATGGATCTGCACATAACATATTACGATTAGCAATGTATGCCTCTAGTAACCATATTATCACGATAATGAAGAAAGATATCCAACATTACATTATATATACATCTTATAGAAATACTCTATAATATTCACAAAAAAGCATATTCACAACAGATGAAAGAACGTACATTCTGCCAAGCACACATTTATCCCAACATAAGAAGCAGGCAGCAAAAATATATTTTTTAAAGAAAGTACTAAAACTTAAAATATCAATTACCTTATTAATGACAAGATCTCCAACCTTGCAAGGCATAGAACACATCCCAAATAGCCTTCAACGACTTCAATCTATATAGCTATAGCGGTTCCCAGTATCAATTATGCTGGTCAAACTCAAGTCTCAATATTTCTGACCTTTAAGCTTAGAGTTAAATCTTAATATTACACACCTCAAACCAAAAATTAACAATAACGATTAGCTCCACAACCAATAAGTGAATCAACTACCCAATACACTAATCACTCATTTCGAAAGAGACAATAAGTAATATGAAAATTATTGATAAAGGGAAATTTTGGCAACAACTAAGGGCTGCACCAGTTTGTGATCAAGAATGACTAATTTTAAATTCTTAAAAGTTTTTTTAGACCTAAGATTGTCTACTGAATATTCTATTACTTAGAACATCTGAACTATTAATGTCGCCAAATTTATACCTCCTTTTAGAGGATAAAGTGGTCGTTGTCAAGAAATAGAATCTAACCAAGGTTAAGGTCGAACCCACAAGGAATATGTAGACTCAAAAAAATTCAATGATCACAATTTGAGTAATTAACCGACTTACTTTCCCAAAGAGAGGGGGGAGTTTGCAATAATTAATGGAAAATAGAACTAAACTAATTAACACAAGAGAGAAATCAATATGGAGAGAAACTAGGGTATTATGTTCCCCATGATTCCCTAACTTAATACCATTGGATAATCTAATTCTTTTCTAGTATGTAGCATGCAGGACGGTAAGTTAAATTCACCAAGCCCTTTGCTCAAAGGTGAGAGGTGAATTTCACTATGTGCGTTGCCCATCTCCATAGTGTGCATTACTAACCCTTACCTATTAGTCCCAGTACAACCTTTTCTTGGCCCAGTTTGGTTGATTAGATGAGAACACATCAATTGAATGTTACTTATTAATCTCTTTTCCTATTCATTACCACCTTGGTCTAGTTAGTGATACTAGACATATTCTAATGCTGGCCACTATCATAAATCATGCAAAAATAAGTGAGTTAATTAATAATGCATGCACACATTCCAAGAATTATGAATTAACCAGTGTTACTTTGTTAGTTCTTCATGGTTCGCACAACCTTAGTTGTGGATTTAACTACTCATGCTTTGAGTGGATACAAGAATTATGGATTGAGAAAACATCATTGAACACTTACACAACTAAATTAAGAACAAACAAATCTAACCTCAAAGAGAATTACAAGCTTAAAGATAAAATTCAAATACAAGTATTCTCAAAGACTCTCCAATCTAACCTCATGATTTTCTCTCTCTAATTACTGAGCTCTCTGAGTACTATGCGAAAACTTCTGAAAAATAACCTTAAAAACCTATTTATAATAAGTAAAATACAAGTCCTAACTGAAATAGGATAACTGGTCGGCACACCATATGAAAGGAATTTATGAGCCGTATTGCATTCCACGGCCCGTAATTGGGTCTCGTACAAAGTTGTTGGAATTTTGGACTTCAAATCTACCCTTCTATGATCGTAAAGTAGTTTAAGACCCTAAGGGGTTTCGCCTGATGAATCTTCAGAAAGTCCCAATCTCTGATCCTTATGGCACGAACCATGTTCTGCGACTTGCAAATCATTCCACGACTTGTTTGCATGTTCGTAGAATCAACTTCAGAAAATAGCCCCTCACTAAAATTGTTCACGAAACCACTTCACGACCCATAGAATGTTCTACGACCCGTAAAGGGTCTCGTACTGTATCAAAAATTAACAACTTCTATATTTCTTCCTAAAATCAAGGCCAAACCTGTAATCCTGCAAACATAACACAAAAACACATAAAACCAACTAACATCGCATTGAAAACACACAAAATTTTAAGTTTTAAGTATCAAAAGTATTTGTATTTTGACTGCACATCAACACTCTTAACTTAAAATTATTGCATGTCCTCAAGCAACAGACTCAATCTACATAGGTAATACAGTAACACACTGACTTCAATCCAATGACATACATCACATAAATCTCAAGATTAGATACCCATACCACCTTTTCAAAATAGGATCAGATAGCCATCTAGCAAACCAATACAAACTAATGTATGTGACAACACAACTATGAAAAGTGAGGTATTATCAACAATCCACAATCACTGAACAAGTCTAATACTAACAATGCAATACAAGTGCTCCCACAGAAAGAAGTCCCATATCTGACACTCAATAATATTTTCATGTATGACTAATGCGTGTCAAAATATATTACATTTGATGCCTAGAACATGGTGTTTTATATGTTATCAATTTGAATTTTTATGATTTTTGTGTGTTTTTGTGTTTATTTTTGTAGAAAATACAGATTAGCTTGATTTTTGGGAAAAGTTGTAGATTTTGTTGATTTTTGAAGATCTACGACACCCACTACGAGTCGTAGGGGATAACTGTAGCAATTAGTAGTTTCCAAAACCAAAATCTAAGAAGTTGAAATTCATCCATACGAGCTCAAGGTACGAGTCATAGCCTTTACTACAACTCATAGAAGGAGGCCTCATAGCAATAAATAGTGTTGATCAAAATTGCACCAAGAAATGCAAGGGTGGACTACAAGGCACTACGAGTTGTATACCGGACTATGACTCGTAGAGGTGGATCATAGCAATGAAATCTAAAATGCCAAGTGCTGACCATGAAAGCCCAATTACGGCTCATAGGTCATCCTACGAGCGTAGCAGCTGCCAATCAGATTTTATAATTACTTTAAGATTTTTTTTTGTAAATAGTATAAATAGTATATATTAGGGTTTTAGAATAAGTTTTTGGAGATTTTTTGGACAAAAACTTCATAATTTTTAGAATATTGTTGGGTTTTAGAGAGAAATTTTAGGGTTTTACTTTGAGACTCAAATTTGGGAATTTAGATTCATTTGTGGATTAATTTCATTATTCAAGCTTATGATTCTAATTTCAAAGAGGGTTTCATTGTTCTACATTTTGGTTTGGGTAAGAAATCTTCTATGTCTTCTAATTTTATTGTTTATTTGTGTGCCGAAGCCATGAATGGCTAAACCCACAACTTGGGGTATTGGGAACCATGAGTAGCTAGCTTAATAACCCATATTATTTGCACTTCTTGAGTTGAGTATTTGCATGTATTATCCATTTTCCTTCATTTTGCCTGTCATTTAATGGTGGCCAACATTAAATCCCGCCTAGTGTCATGACCCCGTTTAAGGTAGTGATGAATAAGAAAAGTAAATGGGTGACAGGATTCGATTAATGTACTCTCATCTAATCAACTAAACCTTGTCAAGGAGATGTTGACTTGGACAATGGGTAATGGTTAGTTAGCACACTATGGTAGCATGCCAAGCGCCATAGTGAAATTCGACCTTCACCTTTGCCCAAGGGTTGGAAGAACTTAAGTTACTGTCCTGCATGCAATGTCCTAATTTCGGTTGTGTTATCCGAGGGTGTTTGAGTTAGTGAATCATAGGGAACACAATTTTCCAAGTTTCTCTCCAATTTGATATTCTTTTCGCCTTTATTAGTATAGTTTTAGTTTTTATCAATCATTACACCCCCCCTTTTATTAAGAACAAAGTTATTTGATGCTTGAAATGATTATTGGTAAATCAATGCAGCAAAACCCTATATTCCCTTGGGATTCGATCCTAATATATGGTTAGGTTTTATATTTGACAACGATCGCTTTATCCTCAAAGTGAGAGGTACTATTTGAGCATGATCAAAATTAATGGCGCCGTTGTTGAATAATACGACGAGGTTTTGACTTGATTTCAGTAGTAGTTAATTCAAGTGTTGATTGCTTAATTCTCTTGTATTTTACTTTTGCTTTTGTTTTTGTTACTTCTTTTTGTACATGTATATTTTGGTGGTACTGTCTTGCTTCAGTCAATTCAAATATCCAACAAGCTGTCAATTTAAATGGCTGAAGAGAAGCTCATTATCACAAGTGAACTACTTCATTCACTACAGAGTTGTGTTCTGTTCCATGGTCGGCCATTAGAAGATCCACACGACCATCTGCAAAAATTTGCACAAGTGTGTAGGGACGTTTTGGGAACCCAACATCCATCTACGGATGCTGTGGTACTTTAGACTTTCCCAATGACCCTTAGAAGTGATGCTGCAATCTGGTGGTCTAAACTCTTTCAAGATGTGTACACTAATTGGGTGGGAGTAAAAAGAGCATTCCTAGTAAGGTTCAATGTTAGAACAAACAAGTTTATACTTCAAGACCGAATCCTCAACTTCCAGCGAATTCCAGGTGATTCGCTAAGTACAACATGGGAACGATATAAAGAACGCATGGGAATGGCCCATGATTATAGTCTACTGGATGAATTATTAGTGGCAAGTTTCTACAGAGCAGTAAACTCAGATCAACAAGGTCAGGCTGATGCTCTACTGGGAGGAGAATACTTAGCCTTTTTTAGAAAACCGTTTGCAGAAGTTGCCAAACATATGAACAAACTGTCTGCTATTCATCAAATATACAAGCCAATGCATGAGTAACAAGTTGCCTACACAAGTACACTCGGTGGAAAAAATCTAGCCAAGAGCGAGAGAGTGGTGTGAACATGTGGTTTAGATTACCTCACCACCAATGTGTTGGAGATGTAAGCTCTAAGGTTGAGAACATGTTCGCCAAGTTGATAGAGATACTGGATGCACAAGAGGAAATCTTGTGGGAAATCAAGTTTGATGTTATTAAGATAAATTATAAAGTTGACCATCATTCATCGGCAATCCCACAACTTAATAACAAATTCGAACTTGTTTCTACGCAACTAGAGCATATTCAGAATGAGAGGAGAAGAGATCCTATATTGGGTGATAAGAGCTCGTCCAAGCTTGAGGAATTCTAAGTACTCAAGATGACTAAGTCGCGCCATGACGTTAAATAAGGCGCTACTTGGGAGGCAACCCAAGAGGTTTTAATGCTTTTGTTTGTTTTTGATTTTATAGGTAATTTGTGAATTTTCAGGTTGCATTTTTGATTGTAGTTTGATTTTTATTTTAAGACATTGAATTGGTTGTATGTTGGTATAATGGTGCACTTTGAGAAAATGGTGCAGGTTTGGACATAATGGAGAAATTTTAGGAAATGACATTTCAAGCAACCTCTACGACCAGGCCTACGAGACGTAGTGTACACTATGACCTGTAGTCATGTCTAGTAGAGGATAATAATGATGACTTGAAGTTGGCACTCATAGTACGAGATAACTTTACAACTTGTAGCCCATGCTACGAATCTTAATTGCAGTTCATAGTGCCTAAGTATGATTTAAAAATTTTTCTAAGTATTGAGTGACGTACGAGACCTGGACCTACGAGCCATAGTCAGAGCTATGATCTATAGTCGGGTTTCATAGACCCGACTCAGGTAAATATTTAAAGTAACCTGGTTATATTAGGGGTCAAAATCATTTTTGACCCCAATTCTTCAACCCTAATCACCAATTTTCCCCCTAATTTTTTCCCCAATATTTCCAGATGACTTTTCTGGCCACCCAAACCAATTTTTGGCAATTTTTTCGGTTACTAGGGTTTTGGGCTCCCTTCTTCTCGTTTTGCTCACTGTAGTTCATCATTTCCTACGATATGTCTCTTGGTTTATTTGAACTCTCAAAAATTTACTTTGCTTTGAATGTATTGGATGAATATGGGGATTGAAATGTATACCAAGACATAGAGTTTGTGGATTTGATGCTAATTAAGATTGAACTAGGGTTTTGATCATAGTGAGTAGTGTTTAACCCTAGTTGAAGGATTTGCTCTTATTGTTACAATTGGATAATCATTCTATGATTGGCTGTTGTTGATTGATTGTTTAGTTATGGTTTGTAATTATGTGTTGATTTGCAAAACCATTTTGGCATGATAATGGATTGGCTAGGGTAATGTTATTGAAAATTTTGGGTTGGTGAATTCTAAGTATAATTGTGAATCAATTCCCTAAATCTTTATGTATGCGTTTGAATGATGGTTTTGTCTGATTAGGAAAATGCTTATATGAGTGTATTCTTGAATGAGCTTAGGGGTTATAGTCTTGAATGTGTGTTGATTAATGAACCCATGTTGTTATGGTGGCACTACGATTTAGGGTTTGGGTTGCCTTGTGCTTGATTTATAAAGTGTGCTTTCTTCAATGATGTTTTACTCTTGTTTTGTTTATGTTTGAAATCCATGTGGTGAAGTGATAGGTACACAGGTACCTATTATTCCCTGCTATCGGAGTCACCTACAACTCGTAGAAGAGTCTATGAGTCGTAGTTGCCTTTCGTAGGGAATAATAGTGACCTCAGGACCTTGGAAATTTACTATACAAGACCCACCTATGGGCCATAGTCCCTTCTTCAAACCATAGTTGGGTCTCGTGGACTAATGCCTGTGTTAAATTTTGTAAACTGAAATCTTGTAGGAGAGCTGTGTACGACCCATAGTCACGACTATGAGTCATAATTGTGTGTATTATCTAGTTTCAGTATGCAAAATTTTTATACATCTATGGATTACTAGGCCACAGTACGACTCATAATCTCCACTACAAGTCATACCAGGGTCTCACACCTTCCACTTACAACTGATGCGGTGTTGATTCTTCTTGTGTTTTTCTTTTGTTGTTGTTTTATTTTGTGGTGAATGTTTTAGGGCTGATCATGTTGTCTTAGTGCTATTTTCAAGTGAATGGCCCCCAAGACTAAACAGATAGAAAAAAGGTTATTAATACAAGACTTGTGGACGAGGAGTGTGGGAATGAACAGTCAGGTGGATCAAATGAGATTCACAACGTTCAGATTGACCCCGAGGCACAAGTGCCTCAGACTAGGCCAGCTGCTGCCCAAGATGCTCAGACCCAGGATCAAGGCGTTGGTTCCTCCTAGTCTGATGAGGAGGGACATGGTAATAGGTCTGAGGGGAGTTCGATACAGATGACTCCTTCTGGTTTGGTGTCTGATTCAGAGGAGTTGCCCCAATATGGAGGAGCATCCCAGACCTCTGTGGCCCCATCTATTTATCCTACGGATCCACATTAGCATAGATGGGGTGTAGAGGGTATAAAGAAGATTTTTGATGAGGGGTTAAAGCCAAAGGGGCAGGGTAAACCAGGCTAATCTTTCTATGAGGAGCCTCGGTTGGTGGATACAGGCCTGAGCCATGCCCTAGCGCTAGAGGTCAAGATCTAATGACATGGGCTCAGATGGTTGATGGATAAGATGAGTAAATACTCTCCACTCATAGTATGAGAGTTCTACGTAGCTTATGCGACAACCATCCTACAGGACCTTCCCAAGGGGAAGAAGGCTCTCAATCATCCCAGATTGAGAGAGGTTTTGATTAGAGGCTGTCGGGTTGACATTTCGGAGGAGACGATCCGCCGTAGCCAGTTTGGACCTACATATAGAGCACCAGAGTCTACAGCTGAGTTCGATCGATCAATTCACCATATTAGACAGGTTGTCATTTCTAAGAGTGTGGACCATTGTACAGAGCTCTTGAGATAGGTCGCTAGTCAGATAGTGAAGCATGGTCCAAAGCTTACATGGGTCACCGTGCATTTTGAGTCGATAGTGAAGTCCTCCATCCCCTTTCCCACTAAGTCTTGGTAGGCCATTATCCATTCTAGCATCCGACCCAGTTTTATAGATAACGTCATTACATTGGAACGAGCTTTTCTATTAGCCAACATCTTAGCGGGCTATGATATTAATTGGGTGCAGCTCATGGTGGAGCAGATCCATGAGTTGGTGCTCAAGAGGGCCACATGCATGCCATTTCCAGTACTGATCCATAGACTATGCATGGAGGCTGGGGGTGAGAGTTTCACTTCATGTTGATCCATATATTAAGCCCCTCCACACTATTGATCCCAGCCTGATAAAGGCTGATGAAAACCCGATGGCGTTTCAGCGAGTGCATCCTCCTCCCATGCCCGAGATATTCATGCCTGAGCCATAGGCTGAGGGTTCGATGGCTTTTGTCACTACTACTCCAGTTGCTACCACTTCTGATGAGAAACCATGGCAACCTATGACAGTCGATATTGAGATGGGTCCCGCTATAGCCGCAGCCGCACCCGTACTAGAGCGTTCTACCTCACCGAATCCTTCTGCAGACATTATGTCTGCCATTACTTCTTAGGCTATGGTTCAGAGACTATCACCGACTGAGGCTCGCTACCCTAGCTTACGCGACAAATTAAGCCATGAGTCCAGCAACGATTCAGGCATCGGAGGATAGATGCAAGGCATTCACTACTTAGTTGTTGATCAGCGCATTGCTACAGTAATGCCCGAGTTGATGCTTTCAAGGATAGAGTTTAGAAGAGACTTGTGAGGCCCGACCTATAGATTTGTCAGCCTTTTGTCAGGAGTTAATGAAGTTCAAGGCTGACGTGATTACATCATTAGTGGCTCTGATCACAGTTCCTGAGTCTACACATGTAGATGATCCGCTATTTGATATGTTCTCGGATGATCCACCATGTGTTCCCAGGAAGAGACCTATGGAGGAGGCTGATGCGAAAGAGGGGCACAAGTGGTAGAAGACCTCTGAGGAGGATGAGGAGCTGGATGAGGACATCACCGGGTATACCTTGAGGACATTGAGAGAAGAAGATGAGATGAGGATAGCCTAGGAGCTTGTTCAGCGGCAGGACATTGGTTCATCCAGCATGGCTACAGTACAGACTACCCCACAGGAGGGAGATACTCATAGACAACCAAAGACCGGTGCTTAGGCTCCATTTGATGTTTGATTTTTAACCTATATGCTTATTGTTTTTGTTATTATATATTGTGAACAAGGTACATGCTTTTCGAGGTGGTGTGGGTAGTTATGAACTAGGGTGAAGTCTAAGTAGCCTTTAGTCCATAACTATCCCAGTTTTTGATATCCCGAGGTTTTCTTTCCTGTGTTCTTTTTTCTCATGGATTTTTATTTTTTATGATTGAACCAGCATGTTTTAGAGGTTGTAGATAATTTTTGTGGTATATGGTGATTAAATTCTTTAGCATGTACATAGATTTGATGGTTTATAAAATTTTTGAAAAATTGGTACCTTTGAAAATTTTTGTTGATTAATAGTTATTTTGTGATCATGCATGTTTGAATGGTTTGACAATGTTTGTCCTGACTAAGTGAAGGCAAGTTGATGCTTGAAGCATAATCTGTGAGTCTATGCTGGCTATGTATGCAATGCCATGTGCATGTGAACTAATTTTGTTGTGTTTATGCATTGTGTACTGATTCAGAACTTGCCCTATTACTCTGAGTTGAACTAAAGATTGTATAGATTAGGAAGGGATCTTAGGCTCTTATTCTTTGAATTCATTACATTATTTTGCACTACAAAAACACAAAAATCCAATTTTTTTTCGAAGAAATGAATTGGGGCTTCTTACAAGATGAACATGAGCTTTGATATGCTTTACAAATGAAGAATTACATTAATTTTTTCCTAACTGATCTACTAAACAAAAATATTTATCCCTTGCTCCAAATATTTGAGCTTTACATATACCCTTTTCTTTCTTAATACCTAGTTAGTCTGACCTTATCTAGTGAAATACCTTGATATTGGCCCCTGGTCTATCCTTGAATATTGTGAACCTTGACTGAGGCAAAAATCCAAAGTTGAGGGTGGCTACCAAAAGTTGCTCTGGTTTGGAAGTGGATATTGCGTACTTCATCTCAGGCTAAAAGCCTAAGTTGAGGGTGGCCTATGTTGTGATATAATAGTGGATATATGGTGATGAGTTAGGCAAAAAAAAGAATAGAAATTCACGTATCCAGTAAGAGAAAAAGAGAAAAAGAGAAAAAGATGCCTTAGTGTGAGTTGAAAATATGGCACTAGCTGAAAAATGAAGAGAAAATACCCGGAAAAGATTGAAAATGAAGAATAAGGGAGAATAAGTTGAGAATGGTTGAGTTGTTAAGGTGAAAGTGTTGAAAAGCGCGTTCAAGATTGGTGCTTAGTCACCAATTGTCCAAAATGCCTTACCAAGGCCCTATAAAGCTATGTTATAAGCCTATAAAGTCCTAAAGTGATCCTAATTGAATCAGTCAACAGCCCGGGTTGTGAGTATATAGGTAAGCCTATGGTATTAGTTATCGTGCATGTATCTCATGTGCCAGAGTGAGTATGCTTGCACAGTCCCATGGGTATCTTTTGAAATCATATTGATTGTTTAAAAGGGACTTCTTTTCTATGAGGGCGTTTATATTACATGGTTAGCATTTGACTTGTTCAATGAATGGGTATTATTGATACTCCTTAACTTGCTATAGTTGGATTGTCAAATGAGTCAATATGCTGTGCTTTGCTTAATAGCTACATGATCATGTTTTGAAAATGCTATTATGGGTACTTGAGTTGAAATTAAGTAAGGTATACGCCAATAAGTTGATTGCTATGTATTGCCTATTATCTATCTAGATTGAGTCGTCGCTTGAGGACAAGCAACGATTCTAATTTGAGGGTGTCGTCAAAATACAACACATTTGGTGTCCAAAGCATGGGATTTTGTGTCTTCTCAATGCAACTTTTTATGGTTTTTATGTGTTTTGTGTTTAATTGTACAGAAAATATAGGTTGTATTCATTTTGGAAAAAGTTGCAGATTTTGTTGATTTTTGAAGATCTACGAGACCCACTACAAGTCGTAGCCCAAGCTACGAGTTGTAAGGGATGACCGTAGTAATTAACTATTTCCAAAATCAAAATCCGAGAAGTTGAAGTTTAGCTATATGAGCTCACGGTACGAGTCATAGCCTTCACCACGACTCATAGAAAGGGGGCCTTATAGCAATTAACATTGTTGATAAAAATTGGACCAAGAAATGCAAGGGTGGACTACGAGAAGGCTCTACGAGTCCTATACTAGACTATGACTCATAGAGGTAGATCGTAGTAGTGAAGTCTAAAATGCCGAGTGCTAACCATGAAAGCCAGATTTCGGCTTGTAGGTCATCTTACAAGCCGTAGCAGTTTCCTACTAGATTTTCTAATTATTTGAAGGACCTTTTTTGAAATAGTATAAATAGTACATGTTAGAGTTTTAGAATGAGGTTTTGGAGATTTTTTGAACAACAACTTCATAGTTCTTAGAATATTATAGGATTTTAGAGAGAAATTTAGGGTTTTACTTTGAGATTCAAATTTGAGGATTTAGATTCACTTGTGGATTAATTTCATCTTTCAAGTTTGTGATTCTAATTTCAAAGAGGGTTTCATTGTTCTTCATTTTACTTTGTGCAAGAAATCTTATCTGTCTTCTAATTTCACTGTTGATTTGTCTGCCCAAGCTATGAGTGTCTAAACCCACAACTTATGGTTGTGGGAACCATGAGTATCTAGCTTAATAACCAGGATTATTTGCAGTTCTTGAGTTGGGTATTTGTATGTATTATCCATTTTCCTACATTTTTCTTGTTGTTTAGTGGTGGCAAACATTAAATCTTTCCTAGTATCATGATTCTGATCAAGGTAGTGATGAATAGGAAAAGGAAATAGGTGACAAGATTCGAATGTGTTCTCGTCTAATCAACCAAACTCGGCCAAGGAGAGGTTGACTGGGACAATAGGTAACGGTTAGTTGGCACCCTATGGTAGCTGGCCAAGATCCATAGTGAAATTCACCTTCACCTTTGCCCAAGGGTTGGAAGAAATTTAGTTATCGTCCTTTATGCAATGTCCTAATTTAGGTTGAGTTATTCGGGGTGTTTGAGTTAGTGAATCATGAGGAACACGATTTTCCAAGTTGCTCTCCAATTAGATTGTCTCTTTGCTTTATTAATATAGTTTTAATTATTACCAATCATTACAAACCCCTTTTTATTGAGAATAGAGTTATTTGATACTTGAAATGATTGCTGGTTAATCCATGCGGCAAAACTCCGTATTCCCTTTGGAATCGACCCTAAGCTATGGTTAGGCTTTATATCTGACAAGGATCACTTTATCATCAAAAGTGAGGGGTACTGTTTGAGCGTGATCAATGACCTTGGGAGTCTGCAAAATCACTCACTCTTTCAAAAGATATTCATGCATCATGCCTAATAACATAGGCTTGCCCCTATACTCATGACTAAGATCTTCAACCACTTGGACTAGGATCACTTTAGGACTTTTTAGGCTTGTAACGTAGGCTGAGGGGGCTTTGGTATACTTTAGGAATATAGTGACTAAAGGTCCTCCTTGACACTGTGTTTTTCTACACTTTTACCCTACCAACTCTGTTATTTTCATCTCATTCTCCCTTTCTCCTATTTAAAGCTTTTCTTGTCACTTTCTTTTCATTTTTTAGCTTTCTGCCTCGTTTTTACACTTTATTTTTCTTTTTAGGTCACAATTAAGACATCACTTATTTTTCTTGCACCCTATACATGATTTTTTCCTTTTTCTCTGTATCACTAACCCCCCTCCTTATTTTTGTGTTTCATCCTTACACCAGACACCCTCAACTTAGTCTTTTGACCTTAGTTGAGGTGCATAATATCCATCCTCAGAACCAAGGCCACTTTTGGTATCCACCCTCAACTTAGGCCTTTTGCCTCAGTCAAGGTGCACAATGTTCAAGGTAGGACTAGGACCAATTTTTGGATTTTACAACTAACAAGGATAGGTTAATCAGGCATTCTCAAAGAATAGGTACATGTTAGGTTGAAACATTAGGAATAAGGGATATACTGCAATTTTGGTTGGTCATTTAGGCTTAGTGGACTATTAAGAACAAAGGCGTAAAATCCTTCTCTAATCCAATTAATCTATAGTCTAATTTAGAGTAACAGGGCAAGTTCTGAATTAGCAGACAACACATGAATCTAGCAATTTAAACTCACACTCACATGGCACTGCATACATTATCAATAAAAGACTCTCAAATCATATTTTTCATCTCAATTTATACTCACTTATCAGAACAAAAATTGTCACACACCTAAACATGCATGGTTGATATCTAAACCACTAAGCGAAATTTTTGGTGGGTATCATTTTTCAAACAAAACATAAAAACATGCTATATGCCATAAGTATTATACTATATGCTACACATACTATCTAAACATCCTAAACATGTCAGTTCAATAGAAAGTAAATATCCACGAGAAAAAGAACATAGGCAAGAAAAACTTAGGGTCAAAAATTAGGGTAATTATGGCCCTAGCTACTCAGACTTCACTAAGGCCTATAAATATCCATACCCCATCGAAAAATGATGTCAATTGTCCCAAATGCACACAATCAAAGCAAAATAAAACCTGAGGGGTCAAAAATCATACTTGAAGGACTAAGAACTAGTATCCACCTTGGGTTGCCTCCCAAGCAGCGCTTGATTTATTATAGCGGCATGACATAGATGGCTTAAGTATTCAGACTTCTTGAAGCTTTTGTGGTCCTTTGTCACAATCCATAGAATGTTCGGCAGTGTTCTCCTCATCACCATTTGTATCTATCTTGTATCTATCAATATCCTTTAGATCTTGGGCTATAGTGCTGACAATTATGCCTCTCTGAATCTGATTTAATTGGCTGACACATGCCTAAACCATCGGTCAAGTTGTTCGATCGCCACAAAATGGTGTTCCATTTTCTGTTTTATGCTGATAATGTCAGACTTTATCTCACGCAAGGTTTTTTCCTGTGTGTCAGCCCTCCTTAGCAAGTAGCTAAGCATTTCGTCAACTCTGGAATTCCTAGTTCCCAAATCTAAATTGTGGGGAGTGGGGGCACGTAACGGCATCTTGTGAAACCATTCTTCTGTCCCCCTCTGTGTCTTCTTCTTATCCTCTCTGCGAGGTGCGGTAACTTTCTTGGGTGCTTCTAGCCCTGGTTAGCTCTTATGTTTGCCTCACTAAAATATCCATATTAGTATTACTTTGGTCAAGCATCCGATGAACTCCTCATAAGCATGCTCTAGACTTATGCAGCTGCACCTGAGCATTTAATTTCCTTCGTGGGATTCCATACATGATTCAATATGTCCACGATATTTATCTTCTCAGCAATTTCTGCTAATGGTTGCATACAAACACTCCTCCCAAGATAGTGTTGGCATATGCCTAACTATTTGCATATAAGGCTTGGTAGAATATCCCAACCATAGCATTGTCCGCAATGTCATGTCCCAGCACACTCCTCAAGTATTTGGTAAACTTCTCCCAATTAGGTCTGATTGAGTCACTAGGAAGTTGATCAAAGTTGTTGATCTGGTCCTTTAACTTGAGCTTTTTCGATCTAGGGAAGTACTTCTCCAAAAAGGCCTTCTACAAGTTTTCCCGACTGGTGATCAAACTCTGCAAGAGCTCAAATATCCATAATGCTACATTGCCTGTAAGAGAGAATGGGAAGACACGAAGTCCCACAACATCGATAGACAGGTTCTGTGCTTCCATTACTCGCTTGCAGATGAATATAACATTGTGTAGGTGGCTATGAGGATCCTCTGATGGTAAGCCCACAAATAACCCATGATTTTGCCACATCTGAAGCGACCTACTCAAGACTGTGAGCTTTGTGTCTGCCGGCAGTAGTGGCAACACAACAGCTCCAGTCACCTCCATAGGCATAGGATTCAGCTTGTATTGATTCCACTAATAAGCATTGGCATTAAAGTCCTAAGGCTTTGGAGCAATATCCTCAAGAGCAGGTGGGTTCTCATTATCAACACTCTCATTATTGTTCCTGCTCAGAGCTGCATTGGCTGCATTGTTGGCATTATCTAGGGCCATTCTCCTCAACGTTCTCTAAATCTCTAGGTCAAATAGAGTTTCGAGATTGCCTTGACTCTAGGAGTTAGACATACACTACAGTTATACCCTGAAAAGAACAAAAATAACCAAAAGAAGTAAAATATAGGAAATAAGGACTAATACTCAAATCACTATGAATTAACTAAGTCTAGCTGTATTCCCCGACAATGGCTCCAAAATCTTAATAAAGTAGTCATTTTCAAGAAATAGAACCTAACCAAGATTAGGCTCAAACCCACAGGGAATATGTAGACTCAAGAAAATTCAATGATCACAATTCGAGTAATTAACTGACTTACTTCCCCAAAAGGGGGGGGGGTTGCAATAATCAATAGAAAATAAAACTAAATAACAAACACAAGAGAAATCAATGTGGAGAGAAATTAGGGTATTGTGTTCCCCATGATTCGCTAACTTAGTATCATCGAATAACCTAATTCTTTTATAGTATATAACATGCATGACGGTAAGTTAAGTTCATCAAACCCTATGGTCAAAAGTGAGAGGTGAATTTCACTATGTCAGCTGACCCATCTCCATAGTGTGTATTACTAATGCTTACCTATTAGACCCATTACAACATCCCCTTGGCCCTGTTTGGTTAATTAGACATGAACACATCAATCATTAAATCCTGTTTTTAATCTCTTTTCCTATTCATTACTACCTTGGTCCAATCAGTAACATTAGGTGGGTTCTAATATTGGCCACCATCAGAAATCATGTAATACGAAGAGAGTTAATTAATATATGCATGCAAAGTTTCAAAGAATTATGAATTAACCGATTTTACTTTGTTATTTCTTAATGGTTCTCACAATCCTAGTTGTAGATTTAACTACTCATGCTTTATATATATGCAAGATTTATAGATTGAGAAAATATAATTGAACACTTAGACAATTGAATTAAGAATAAGAAAATCCAACCTCAAAGATAATCACAAGCTTAAAGATGAAGTTCAAATACAGGTGTTCTCAAAGACTCTCCAATGTACCCTCACGATTCTGGTAGTATGCGAAAACTTCTGAAAAATAACCTAAAAAATTTATTTATAATAAGTAAAATATAAGTTTTAACTAAAATAGGATAACTGGTCGGCACAACATACGAAACGAGTTTACAAGCTATATTACCTTCCACGACCCATAATCGGGGTCTCATACAAAGCTGCAAGAATTTTGGACTTCAAATATTTGACACCACTCTATGACTCGTAATGTAGTTTACGACCCATAAGGGGGTTTCGTCTAATGAATCTTCAGAAAGTTCTAATCTCTGATCCTCAGGGCACGAACCATCTTCTACTACTCGTAAATCATTCCATGACTCATCTGCATATTTGTAGAATCAACTTCGGAAAATAGCCTCTCACTTGAATTGTTAACAAAACCACTTCGTGACTCGTAGAATGGTCTACAACCCGTAAAGGGTATCGTATTGCATCAAAAAGCAACAACTTCCATATTTTTTCCCAAAAATCAAGGCCAAACCTGTAATCCGGCAACACAAAAATACATAAAACCAACTAACATCAAATTGAGAACACACAAAATTCCAAGTTTTAAGCATCAAAAGTGTTGTATTTTGATAGCACATCAAATATCCTCATGATTATTAGATCAGCAAATCGAATATGTACTGATACATTATATGTGTGTTCAATTTCCAATTGCAACTTGAAAAATTTAGGCTTCACATCTAATTCAAAACTAACTTTAACTCTTTTATTCCCTTTCTGCCATGGCAGATGCCACACTTCAATGTAGAAGTGAGTTCTACCCTAGCTTTCAATATTTACAAAGTATATTATATCTCATCAATTCACCAAAGCATTATAATGATAGGATACTTTATTATTGAAAAATCTTTACTGTTGAGTTGCTATATGTGAGCGTCCAAAATTTCATTTGTGCAATTGCTGAACATTTTCGTGAGAAGATTAAGAAAATAATAAACCTTCTCTCAATTTTTTCTTCTTTTCTCAACCTAAATGTACACAACAATACTAATATATCACACCCTTTTAATTCTCTTTATTACTATTATTACTAAAGGCTAAAATTTCCAATTCACCCCTTTTAAAAGAGGGTAATTTCATTGTGCTGCAAAATTTTTTGCGGGATAGTTGTAAAGTGTAGTGAAATGATATTTAATTTGATCTTGTATCTACATGAATTTAGATAGTCAGAGATATGTATGTATATGAATTGATGAGTCCATATCTTAGAGTCATTTTGGGCTTAAAATATGAAGAAATATAATCCTTGGTGTGCCATTATGTTCCAAATACTAACTAATATGAATGTGTTATGTAAGGAATGGAGGCAAAAACGCACAAGTGGGCAATACTCAATAAATCTTGAAAAAGGAGCAAAAGTATGAAAAAGACGGACAAAAGAGGCTTCGCCGACTTATTTGGCGTTCCCCTGAATGCTTACAAAGACCGCCTAATATCTCAACAACCATGTCTCAAGTTCATGAGAGAAAAATTATTAGAATCCAAGTTGCCAATCATATTCAGCGCATCGCAATGTGGCCAGGGAGACTGGCTATTCTTGCAGAATTCAACACCCCAAGCTCATGATAGAAAGTTGACGTAAAAGGAGCTTCAAAGAATCACCAAACATGAATGGTGCATTAAAAGATTCATTGTCTAATCTTGCAGAGACCCAAACCTTAAAGAAGATCAAAGGAAAGCGGTCAAAAGCACATTCGGTGCATCGTCGATGTGCTCGGTGATGGCCGACCTTGACCGTTGAGTGGTAACTTGATGCATAAACTTTCCTGATTTTACATGTACTATTTATTCATTTTTGAAAGGACATTGTAGATATCATTCACTTCAGGATTTACAGATAGAGAGAGAGTGAGACTAGGGTACATAGAACATTCTTGCACAATAGGACAAGTATTAAAGGGTTTTAAGCTTGTGGAGGGTAGAGATTTGCTGGTTCAAATAAATTTTTCTCTTATAATCCTTGTTACCCATGTACTCCGTTGCTGAAATTGGTATGAGATCTTTATTTTTAAGAATGAGTGGCTAAAACCCCGTTGGGGGTTTGCAAATAATATGGGTCTTTTATTTCTATGCCGAGTGTTTGATATTTTGACTATGTTGTTGTTAATCTGTGTAAATTCATATCCATTGCTAAGTTTCATCGGTAATCCTAAGGTTGCAAACTTGGATTTTACTTCAGATATCTAATTATTGCTTTAATCTAAGTAGTTAGAGTGTAAAATGGATGTACTGAAACCTCTCGGAGTTTCAGTTGAATGCCACAACCATGGATTCAATGGCTAAAGTATTATGTGGTTTGCTGTGATTTCTTAGGCCAAGCATGTCCTTGAGCGATTTGCGTATGATATTGTAATTGAATCATATGAAACATCTTTGTTGTCATAATTGAAGCTTAGGTTATTAGCATCCTAGCTTATTCGCTCATCTTTATATCAATTAGTCAAATATTTTGACCCGACTTCGTAGATCTACTACCATACTTGCACATCCCCAACACCTCCCTACATCTATTGATTAGTTTTCTAATTTTGTTGTTGTTCCCAGAATATCAATTTTAATTGTTCTAACTCCCCCAATTTGAACCTACAATTTCCTAATTCAATGAATTACTTTTCTTGTCAAACCATCATTCCCTGTGGGATTTGACACCAAATGTATTATTGGATAATATGCTGATAACGATCATCCTTGCTTCCTTTGAGTAGTAGGGTTGAGCATTCATGACGAATACACTTATCATGGATGTAAATACAGTATTCTGCATGAACACAAATATAATGTTTTCTGGTATATGTTGAAATAAACTCTTACTATGTTCTGTAAATAGAAAATCTATCAATACATTTCGTAACTAAGGGTGAAATTGTGTAACACCTCTCACGCGACTTGAAAAATACTCTATAGTGTATTTCTTAAATATCTTAAAATCCATGTATGATTCTGCAAATCCAACTTCATATTCCTTTTCATGGGGAAAATTGTATAGGAAAGGGGTAGTCTTTGATTTTTAGGTCACTCGTATCGAAAATTATTTTTTAAGTAATATGGGGCTTATTCAGGGGAGTACATGAAAAGTCCTTATCGTGGACTTGTTTGTCAAACAACAACAACAATATACACAGTGAAATCCCACAAGTGGAATCTGGGAAGGGTAGAATGTATGCAGGCCTTACCACTACTTCATAGAAGTAGAGAGGCTATTTCCTGTGGACCCGTATCTCAAAACCTATAAGCAGAAAGAACTAGATATGACAAAAAGGAAAGAGAAGAGAATAGAAAGAGCGACTAATGAAGGATAATACATAGCAGTATGTAAATATGATAAAACTAACACATAATATGACATATAATGAGAGAACATGATAAGAAAACACGTCCTCCACCTAATCCTACTATACCCTAAGGCTATGCATCCACCTAAACCTACCAATTAGCCTACTACCCTAATTCGCGACCTCCACTTCTTTCTTTCTAAGATCATGTCCTCAGTGAGATAAAGTTCCGCCATATCATATCTAATCACCTTCCCCCAGTACTTCTTCGGTCTACCTCTACCCCTCTGTGTAGCTCCCAAAACCAACCTCTTGCACCTCCTAACAGGAGCATTAGTACTCCTTCTCTGCACATGTCCAAACCATCACAGTCTCACTTTCTTCATCTTTTCGGCCACCGGGGCCACCTCTAGCTTCTCCCAAATGGTATTATTCCTAACGTTGTCACTCCTGGTATGGCCACACATCTATCTCAGCATCCTCATCTCTGCGACATGCATCTTTTAAACATGTGCATTTTTAATTAGCCAACACTATGTCCCATACAACAATGATGGTCTAACAACCACTCTATAAAACTTACCTTTGAGTTTAGGTGGTATCTTCTTATCACACAATATTCCAGAGGTAAGCCTCCATTTAGTACATGCAACCTCAATACAATGTGTGACATCATCATCAATATCACTACTACTCTCGACGATGGACCCCAGATACTTAAAGTTATCCCTCTTGGGGATAGGTTGAGTGGCAACCCTCACATCAAATTTTGATTCATCCCTCTCAACACTGAATTTGCACTCCAAGTACTCAATTTTGGTCCTGCTCAATTTAAATCCTTTGGACTCCAAGGCGTGTTTGCAGGCCTCCAACCTATCATTAACTTTAGTCCGAATCTCATCAATCAGTACTATTTCATCTGCAAATAGCATACACCATGGTACCTCTTCCTGGATAGACCGCGTCAGCTCATCCATCACCAAGGAAAACAAGAAAGGGCTCAACACAGATCCTTGATGGAGTCCCATCTCAACAGG
>JAABOM020119684.1:0-63170 GCA_011800125.2 Solanum clarkiae | reverse complement strand
CTTTTTCCCGAATGAATGATATATATATATATATATACATATATATATATATAAATATATATATATATACACATACTAGATCACGCCGATTCGAAGAGGGAGACTAAGGAGAGCCCGTACACCTGAGAAGCAACCGACCCCTCCCACTCCTCAAGGTAAAGGGGTAGACGAATATGAGTTCTGGCATGCTATTACAATGTTGGCTCATGCTATGACCAACCAAATTCACCAATGGGTCCAAGCCCCTCATGCTCCTACCCTGGCTTTAAGGGGGAGGGGTTTTACAAAGATGAATCCACCAAAGTTCTATGGGTCCAAGGTGGATGAGGATCACCAAGAATTCATCGATGAGGTGTATAAGGTGTTGTTTATTATGGGGGTTAATTCGGAGGAAAAAGTAGAGTTGGCGCCCTCCCAACTTAAAGGGGTGGCTCAAATTTGGTTTGCACAATGGAGGTCGGAGAGGAGAAATAATGATGCTATTCCTTGGGATGAGTTTAAAGTTGTATTCCTCAACTGTTCTTTCCTATCGAGCTAAGGAAGGCTAAAATGATAGAGTTTATGAACCTTAAGCAAGGTTCCATGAGTGTGAGTATTCCCTTAAGTTCAACCAACTCTCCAAGTATGCCCCACAATTGATTGTGGAGCCGAGATAAAGGATGAACAAATTTGTGTCGGGTGTGTCCGACTTGGTTAGTGAGGAGTGTCATACAACCATGCTAGTAAGTGATATAGATTTTTCCCTCCTCGTGACATATGCCGAGCAACTAGAGGGGGAAAAGCTTAGAAAAAGAAGAAGTGATGAGTCTAAGGGTGCTCGTTTTGAAGGTGGATCCCGAAATTCCAAGGGTGGCCGATTTCCTGAAGGCAACAAGTTCCAAGGCCAAGGGTCTTCCAATGCTCCTAATAGGAGCTTTGCTAATGATAATCTAAGATTTCAAGGTGGTGGTGGTGTGGTGCCTAACCCTATGTGCCAAAGATATGGTAGGAACTATAATAGCCAACGTTTAAAGGACTCCAATGCTTGCTATGGTTGTGGTGAAGTGGGTCATAAGGTTATTGATTGTCCTCGTGATCGAAACAAAGGTAGAGATGGTCGTCCATAAGGCCAAGGTGCAAAGGCTAGTCAAAAGGGAAGAGGAGGCCAACAAGGGGGTGCTCCAAGGTAAAATAGATTCTATGCTCTTCATGGGATACAAGGGGTGGATGAGGTGTCCGTCATCGATATATTAAAAGTTTTTTATTTTGATGTGTATGCTTTGATAGGCCCGGGTGCCACTCTTTCTTTTATTACTCCTTTTTTTGCCAAAAAGCTTTATGTTAGTCCCGAATTATTGTGTGAACCTTATGAAGTGTCAACCCTTATTGGTGAGTCCATTGTTGTTCGAAGAGTCTATAGAAATTGGCCCATGTTCATTTTGCACAAAATTTTTCCTTGTGATTTTGTTGAGTTAGATATGGTGAATTTTGATATCATTCTTGGGATGGATTGGTTGCATGCATATTATGCTGCTATTGATTATAGAACCCGTAGGATTAAATTTTAATTTCCTAATGAACCCATACTTGAGTGGGAAAGTTCTGATGTGGTGGTCAAGGGTAAATTCATTTCTTGCCTTAAAGCCAAAAGGTTGATTTCTAAGGTTTGTCTCTATCATCTTATGAGGGTTAGGGATGTTGAGTCAAAAGTCCTTCCTATTGAGTCGGTTCCAGTGGTTTATGAATTTCTTGATGTCTTTCCCGATGAGTTTCCCGGTGTTCCTCCTGAAAGGGAAATAGATTTTGTTATAGACCTCCTTCCCGATACTTAATCCATTTTTATTCCCCCTTACCGTATGACCTCGACAGAGTTGAAGGAGCACTTATGAGATTTATTGGAGAAGGATTTATTAAGGCCTAGTAAGTCACCTTGGGATACACCGGTGTTATTTGTGAAGAAAAGGGATGATTCTCTTAGAATGTGCATTGGTTACCGACAACTTAATAGAGTCACCTTAAAGAACAAGTATCCTCTATGAAGGATTGATGACCTTTTTGATCAATATCAAGGGGTTAGTCACTTTTCTAGGACTGATATTTGGTTCGGGTATCCCCAAGTGAAAGTGAGGGAGTGTGAGATTCCTAGGATAGCTTTCTAGACTAGGTTTGGGCACTTTGGGTTGACTAATACACTGACTATATTTGTTGATCTTATGAATAAGGTCTTTAAACCTTACCGTGACTTGTTTGTGGTGGTTTTTATTAATGATGTCTTGATTTATTCATATAGTGAGGAAGAGCATGTGAATCACTTGAGGGTGATTTTGCAAATCTTGAGGGTGATTTTGCAAATCTTGAGGAAGGAGAGATTGTATACTAAATATGAAATATATGAGTTTTGGTTGAAAGAGGTTTCTTTTCTAGGGCATGTGGTGTCGGGTGATGGCATTAAGGTAGATCCTAAAATGATGGAGGTGATTAGAAATTGGCCTAGACCTTTGACTCAATTAGGTATTAGAAGTTTCTTGGGTTTGGCGGGTTATTACCAGAGGTTTGTAAATGATTTCTCTTCTATTGCTTCTCCCATGACTAAGTTGACCCAAAAAGGGATGAAATTTGTGTGGACCGATGAGTGTGAAAAAAGTTTTGAAACATTGAAAGATATACTTGTCTTCATTCCTATCTTGTGTCTAACGGAAGGGTTGGAAGGATTTGTTGCATATTATTATCCCTCAAGAATTGATTTGGTGTATGTTTTGATGCAAAGTGGTAAGGTGATATTGTATTCCTCTAGACAGCTTAAGGTGCATGAGAAGAATTATCCCGCCTATGATCTTGAATTGGCGACCATCAGAACCCTAAGAATGACGAAAAGTGCATGGCAGTTACTACTCCTGGTGGTAAGAGTACCATTGATCCTCCTATGCTAGTAGATTATGATGATGTTTGAGAGGAAGCAATTGAGGTCAAGGATGTGGTACTGGAGATGATCGTGTCAAGGATGGAGTGAGTGATGTTGTAAAGGTGCCGTAGAAGCTAAATCCCAATCCTCAACTTACACCTCCTTTTTGAGGACAAAGCGATCATTGTCAAAGTAATCAACCTGAACAAGGTTAGGGTCGAATCCCACATATAATATGGACACTTCCAGATCAATTCACCAATAAACAACTCAAGTATTAACTAACTCAATTTCCGAAAAAGGGGAAGGGGATTGCAATGATTGATAAGAAATTAAAATAAACTAACTAATGGAAGACAATCAATAGTGGAGGGCAACTTGGGTATTGTTTTCCCCATGATTCACTAACTCAACATCCCCGGATATCACAATTTTTAACTAGAATATCTCATGTAGGATTGTAATTTATGTTCTTCCAACCCTTTGGTCAAAGGTAAAGGTCGAATTTCACATAGCACTTGGTCGATCTCCAAAGTGTTCTATACTAACCATTACCTATAGTTCCAGTCAACCTCCCCTTGGTCTAGTTCGATTGATTAGACGAGAAAAAAACATCAAATCCCGTTAATTAATCTCTTTTCCTATTCATTACCACTTGGATTAGGAAGGTAACACTAGACAAGTTCTAATGTTAGGCACCAGTAGAAAACATGCAATGAGAAGAGAATTGATTAATACATGAAAATACCCATTCTATGAATTGCAAATAATCCGGGTTTATTTGGTTGGATCTTCATGGTTCCCGCAACCCCAAGTTGTGGGTTTAGCCACTCATGCTATGGAAAGATAAAGAAACTATGAATTAAAAAAACATAATTAATCTCTTACATAAATAGATTGAAGAACAAGCAAACCTAATTTGTATTGAGAATCACAAGGTTGAAAGATATAATGAATCCATAAGTGTATTTTCTTGTCCAATATTTTGTCTCCAAGTCTAAAACCCTAAAATTGCTCTAATTTCGTGCTCTCTATCTAAGTTTGTTGTAATGCTTACTGAAAATTAACCTAATTATACTATTTATAGTATTTATAGACAATTCCCTAAAAATATTAAAAAAACTGATCGGGGTCTTCTACGGCTCGCAGTTACGACTCGTAACTGGGGTTACAAGTAGTAATCGGGCTTTCGTATTCTGTTTCTTGAATCTTGGACTTCACTGCTATGAAATATCTTCACGATTCGTAGTCTGGTCTATGACTGATATTGACCTCTCGTAGTCCTCATCTGCATCTTTTATTCCTTCTCTGGAAATCTCCACGAAACCCCTCAATACGACTCGTAGAGTGAACTACGTGTCGTAAAAAGGTCTCATGTGGCTGAACTTCAAATCTCTAGACATTCATCCAACACTGTGAATCTTCATGGAGCTACCTTTACTACTCCTAGAAGGCCCTACGACTCGTAAAGAGTTTCATATGTCCTCAAAAACTAGAAAAATCTGCAATCTTCCCAAATTTGTGCCAACCTACTTTTCTTGTAAAAACAAACACAAAAGTACATAAAAGCCACAAAAGTCGCATTGAGAACACACAAAATCCCATGTTTTAGGCATCAAATGTGTTTTAATTTGGAAGCACATCAATACCCTTAACTTAAAGTTGTTGTTTATCCTCAAGCGACGGCTCAATCTATATAGATAACATAGCAATACACAGTCATCAACCCAATTACATATATCATATTCAATCCAAATCATGGTACCCACACCAACTTTTCATAACAAGATCAGGTAGCTAGCTAACAAAGCAAAGTAGCTTGATGCATTTGACGAAACAACCACAACAAGTAGAGGAATATCAAAAGTCCACAATCACCGAACAAGTCAAATGCTAACAATGCAATGCAATTGCCCTCACAGAAAGAAGTCCCATTTTAGCACTCAATGATGATATCAATTTCAGTCTTGGGACTAAGATAGAACATCTCACAAAAAACATATTCATGCATGATGACTAATATCATAGGATTGCCCATACACTCATGACTCAGACTTTCAACTAAGTGGACTAGGATCACTTTGGGACTTTTTTCTAGGCTTTTAACGTAGGCTCAGGGGCTTTGGTATGAAATTTTGGAAAAATAGTGACTAGAAGCCATTCTTGAACTATGTATTTCAACACTTTCACCTCACCAACTCCAACATTTCCACCTTTTTCACCCTCTTTTCAACATTCAAGCTTTTCCGGGTATTTTCTTCACATTATTCAACTTTTGTCTCATTTTTACACTTCATTTTGCTTTTAATCTCAATCTAACACATCTTTTTCTTCTTTTTTTTTATACCTGGTACATGATTTTCGTCTTTTTTTCCTCATTTCTAACTCACCACCTTATTTTTATGATTTTGCTCTTACATCGGCCACCCTCAACTTAGGCTTTTAGCTTATTTTGAAGTACACAATATCTATTCCCAAACTAGGGCCACTTTTGGTAACCACCTTAACTTAGGATTTTTGCCTTAATCAAGGTTCGTAATGATAAAGGAAAGACCAGGGCCAAATTCAAGGTTTATCACTAGACAAGGCTAGGCTAATTAGGTAATTTTGAAAGAACTAATTTATGTAAGGCTCAAATATTTGGAGCAAGGGATAAGACATCATTTGGTTGGTTATTTTAGGCTAAAGTGGACTAATAAAAGAACATAGGCCTTCGATCCCTCTCTAATCCATTTAATCTATAATCTAAGTAGAGTAACAGGGCATGTTCTGAATTAGCAAAAACATGCACAAATCTGGCAAAATCAACTCACACTCACATGGCATTGCAATACATTATCAACAAGAAACTCACAGATCATGCTTCATATCTCAATTACCCTCACATATCAGAACAACTATTGCCAAACACCCAAACATGCATGGTTACCATTTAACTACTAATAAAAATTTTTTGGTAGGTACGAATTTTCAAAACAAAACATAGAAAATATGCTATATCCCATAAGTATTAGTACTATATGCTACAAATATTACACAAACATCCTAAGTGTGTTAGTTCAAAAGAAATTAAATATCCACGAGCAAAATGAACATATGCAAGAAAACCTCCGTATCCACATTTGAGGTAGTTACGGACCATAAGATACTCAAAGTTCACCAAGGACCATAACTACCCACACCCCAATAAAAAAGTTGTGCATTGTCCTTAATGCAACAAATCGAGCAAAACTATAATAGTAGGGGGTCAAAAGACATATGGCATAGTCTCCCTTGGGTTGCTCCTAAGTAGCACCTGATTTATAGTCGAGGCACGACATAGCTATCTTGAATTCTTCAACCTTCTTGATCTCTTTTACATTTCCAAGGTATGGTTTGACCCTTTGGTCATTTACTTTGAAAGTGCCTCCATTTTGTCTCTCCAATTTAATGGCCCCCATGATAAAAAAGGTGTGCTGCCCGAAAAGGACCCAACCATCTACATTTGAGCTCTCCGGGAAATAACTTTAATATGGAATTGAAGAGGAGAAGCAAGTCACCAAGTATGAATTAGCGGTTTTCTATACAGCGTTCATATAGTGTCACGACCCGAACCTGGGGATAGGAATGACATGGTGAATAGGAACAAGAGAGTCCCCAAAAAAGCCTCAAAATATCCATGTTAACATCATCAGTTCAGAAGCGTATTCAAAAGTAAAATACATAGTTTCAAGGGACGAAAAAGTAGGACTCACGCTATGGGGATATCATAGGGAAATGGATTAATATGGATCCACATAACACGTAGCACATAAAGACTAAGTGGCGGGTTAGTATGACTTACTCTATGGAGGCAATGTAGGACATAGGATCTTCCACATTTCCACATCAGACATACATAAATATCATAATCCTCATACTAAATCCATAATAGCCATATCCAAGGATATCTATAACTGTAAGCTCTAAATACAACACACAACACGTAGATCAGATAATAGTCTACAAGATGTCTAACAATGCCTCTAATCATAAGATGGGACAGGGCCAAGACATGTCCCAGGATCACCCTCAAAGAATAGATAACATAAGAAAAAACAACATGAAGTAGAGGAATGAGGGCTTATCCTTAAAAGATAGGACTCACCACAACAAATGTCTCAAAATCTGATCTAGCCATCGAACTGTGGATGAAAGTAATCTCCAATCCCTACAAGGTGAGATCATGTAGGAAAAAGTATGTATTTGTATATTTGAATGTAATAAGTATGTGGGATGCAATGCATGTAACTTACACAAACCTTGCAACAACATTAGCTGATAAGGCACAAAATATAGAAAGAGATTTATAGTAAGAAATATAATATAACAAGTTGCAATGAAATACATGATACATGAAAAGCAAATGATGCTCATATATATAGTTGGGATATGACCTCAACCGACATGGGTAAGACCAAGTGACCTATTACTAGGAATCCGATGAAATCCCCTCAACTGTAAAGAGGTGGTCTACTTGCCAAAGGTAAACCATACTCCACCTTACGGGAACACATCCTATTTTGTGCGAAGCAACCTTCTTTATGGGAACATATCCCATTTTGGATAGAATTTCCACATATAGCATATCATGTCACATTATACTTTAACTTAGCTATCCCATTTCGTATGAAGCAACCTTCCTTACGGAATCATATCCCATTTTGGATATGATTTCACATAACCTTGTTAGGCACACAATTCTAGGAAAGGAAGAGTGCCCATGGTGATAGCCCTAATGTCCCCAATCCATTTGTGCTAAGTCACCATCCCACAAGAATACATATATATATATTTACATGCTTTCAAAGAAATAATAATCATTTCCAAAACCATTTCAATGCATTCTTAGTCTTAAAGGGCACATCATTCATAATAATTCATACTTAGGCTCAAATACCATAACTCATAATTCATACCATTATACTCATGCATAGGAATAACTCACTCGTACATACATAATGGTGCAAGCACCTGTAATGCTCCAAGATCCATAATCAATAGACATATATGTAAACATATTCTTGTCATAAACATAATCATGTCAAAAATCATATACATAGATGAAACGACCCCAAAAAGTGCCCGAAAACGTGCCTCAGAAGTAACCGAAAACTTGTTTTCCATATATCTAAAAATTTATTTGGAATTTCAAAAATTCGAATTTATATTCTCATTCAGGGGGTCAAAATTAGGGTGACAAGGGTCTAACATCGATTTTAAAGCAAAGGAATCGATTTATGAAATTTGCACTTGGTGCAAATTCCAGTGGGCATCTGCGACCTCTTAGCGATGTGGAGAGGTGTTATTTCTACACTGTCTTTTCCTAGTTCTCCCAGATTTTTTTAAATGGGAGCTATGTTTTCCCAAACATATTTTCACCTATATTTAGCATTGTTTCAACCTCATATCAACCTAAACATTCCCCAATATTTCCCCAAATACTTACTCATTTCTAACCCTAAATTCAAGTCCTAATCTCAAGGCCAATCTCAAGGATTTCTTCAAGGATCTCATCCAAGCTTCAAATCTCCATTAAAGTCTTCTACATGAACTTTGCAAAAGCTAAGGTATGTTGTGTTGAACCATTGGGTCCTTCAACCCATGGTGCCTAAACCCTCTATTTATTAATATTGCATGATTTAAAGTAGATTTTATATGTGGGTCTTATATATTGAGAAATTTACTGCATAGTGATTTATGTTCATGAAAGTATGGCTATTTTAGCACGTTTTGAGCTCTAAATCTTGGATCTAATGTTATATTTGATGAGGGGTTTTGATGTGAATGACTTTGGGATATTGCAAGGTGTTGAATAAATGTTTTACCACTGATTTTTCTGTATGATTCATCTCTAAATTACATGCTCTTTTACCCCTATTGCACATCTACCAAGTGTTCGATAAAATATCTGATTATGATTTCTTGAGGAATTAAAGTTTCAAAGTAGGCGATATGATATGTATGTTATTTTAATGATAAAATAAGCTTATGGACATGATGTATATATGTATGTTCTATATAATGTGTTGTATTAGACCATGTCCAATCCAGGAGGCGTAAGGGCCCGAGTATCCATGTGAGGGGTGAGTACCTAGCCACCAGCGTGTCGGGGTATGAACGACATTGTCCATGTGAGGAGTAAGTACCTTGCCACCAGGGTGTCCGGGTGTGAATGACATCTACCATGTGAGGGGTAAGTACCTTGCGACCAGGGTGTCCGGGTGTCAACGACATCTCCCATCCAAAGTTTGGATTCTAGATTGGTCTCTTCTACACATATGATATCTTATATAAGCATGATTTACCCGAGCATGTTTTACTTATGCATTGATCATAGATGTCATATTGCTATATTATGCCTATTGTGTAATGTATGCATTTTGACTATGGAGCTTGTTTATTATTGCATTGCATCCCACATACTTAGTATATTCAATATACTAAAGCATACTCTTGCCTATATAATATTACCATGTAGGTACCGGTGCCCAAGTTGATCATCCTCCTCATCCACATGGTTAGGTCAGTGCTACTCCAAGCTTATTGCTGAGCCCTCCATTCCGGGGACCTCAGTTTATGTTGATCTTATCTTTATAATAAGATATCTTTCTTATGGTTTGTATAGACTATGAGGGTGAGCCAGTAGCTTGTATTGGCCCCCACTCTTTCTATGTATTAGAGGTGTTAGTTAGACATACTATGTACTTATGATGAGCTTGACTCTTCTCTCTTGTTTATGATGTTTATATGAGTTCCCTTAGTTCTATTGCCTTATTATTATTCTTTATATCTTTGTACGATTCCACGACCAATGATGTATAATGCCAAGTCAAGAGGCTTGTTTGGAGTTCCTTCGGGTTCCCCATTTGTCGTGTCATGTCTAAGCCCTAGGCATGGGTCGGGAAAAACTTGGTATTAGAGCACAAGGTTGATAGAACCTCAAAGTCCAACACATTGCATCGATTAGAGTCCTATTTATTATTGTGAAGCGCGTCATGACTACGAATAGGAGGCTATGAGGCATTTTTGGAAATGTTTCCCTTCTTTATGTCCTACATCGTGCTATAGAGTTTTGATAGGTATTCCCCTTAACGATTGTTCTTTTCTATGCTAGATCATATCGAATACTAGAGGAAGACGGGCCCAAACTCCCGAGGAGCAACCTACCAATGGTGAGCTCCGAGATGCTCTTACTATGCTTGCAGAAGTGGTGGCCAACCAAGTCCAACAAGGGGCCCAACCCCTCATGCTACTACCCCGTGACCTAAGGTAAGGGACTTCATGAGGATGAATCCTCCGATTTTTCATGGGTCAAAGGTGGATGAGGATCCACAAGAGTTTATTGACGAAGTCTACAAAATCTTGTCGATAATGGGTGTTGGTCCAAATGAGAAGGCAAAGTTGGAGGTATACCAACTCAAGGGGGTGGCCCAAATTTTGTTTGATCAATGGAAAGGTGAGAAGGCTAATAGCTATGTGGTGCTTTGGGAGGGATTCAAATTGGCCTTCCTTAATGGGTTCTTCCCTCTTAAGCTTAGGGAGGCAAAGTTGGTTGTGTTTATGAACTTGAAACAAGGTGGTATGAGTGTGAGGGAATATGCCCTAAATTTTAATAAACTTTCAAATTACTTGGTGTCCGACTCTAGGTCAAGGATGAATAAGTTTATTATGGGGGTTTCCGACTTGGTAAGTGAAGAATGTTGGTCCGCCTTGCTTATTGGTGACATGGACTTGTCACAGTTGATGATATATGTCGAGCAAATGGAATTAGAGAAGTTGAGGAAAAGAAGGGTCGTGAGGCCAAGATGGCCCTTTTTGAGGGCAAGTTCCACAAGGGTGCTAGATTTCAACAAGGCCAAGGGCCTTATCATGCTACTAATAGGGGGCAATGACTTCCCTAGGTCACAAGGTGTAGGTATTATGGCACCTAATGATATGTGTACTAGGTGTGGAAGGAGGCATGGGGTTCCATATTTGAGGGATTCCAATGCATGCGATGAATGTGGTGAGCTTGGTCACAAGAGGATAGATTGTCCAAAGGTTCATGGCAAGGTCCGGGGTGCAAATGCGGTCCTTTTGGGTAGAGATGGTCCTCAAGGTGGTGCCCTAAGGAACAACCAGTTTTATTCTCTACATGGGAGGCGAGGGATTGGTGAGGCCCCTGATGTTATTACCGATATGTTGAAAATCCTTGATCTTGATGTATATAATTTGATTGATCTAGGTGCCTCCCTTTTCATTTATTACCCTTTTGTTGTTAAGAAGTTCCATGTTGAGTCAGAGTTGTTGCATGAGTCATATGAAGTGTCTACTCCTATTGGTGCATGTATTGTTGCTAGGATGGTGTTTAGAAATTATCCGATTTGCATCTTGCATAAAATCTTACCTTGAGATCTTGTTGAATTAGATATGATTGATTTTCATGTTATTCTTGGGATGGATTGGTTGCATGCCTACTATGCTTCCATTGATTGTAGAACTCGTAGGGGCAAGTTTCAATCCCCAAATGAACCCATCCTTGAATTGGAAAGTCATGATATGGTAGTAAGGGGTAGGTTCATATCATGCATTAAAGCCCATAGGTTCGTTTCCAAGGTGTGTTTGTATCATCTTGTGAGGGTCAAAGATGCGGAGTCTAAAGTCCCTTCCATTGAGTCGGTCCCGGTTGTAAATGAGTTTCTTGATGTCATTCCAAATGACCTTCCCAGTGTCCCACCAAGATATATATTTTGGCATAAATCTCATTCTCGACACTCAACCTATCTCTATTCCCCCTTACCGTATGGCCCAAGTGGAGTTGAAGGAGTTAAAGGAGCAATTGAAGGATTTGTTAAAATAGGGGCTTATTAGACCCATCCAATCACCTTGGGGTGCACCTGTGTTGATTGTAAAGAAGAAAGATGGGTCACTTAGAATGTGCATTGACTATCGGCAACTCAATAGGGTCACTATAAAGAATACATATCTTCTTCCAAGAATTGATGACTTGTTTGACCAATTGCAAGGGGATAGCTTTTTCTCTAAGATTGATCTTCAGTCCGGGTACCATCAAGTAAGGGTGAGGGAGTGTGATATTCCTAAGATGGCCTTTTGGACTAGGTATGGGCATTCAGAATTTGTGGTGATGTCCTTTGGATTGACTAATGCATCGTCCATCTTCATGGACCTAATGAATAGGGTCTTTAAGCCTACCTTGATTCCTTTGTTGTGGTATTTATTGATAATATTTTGATTTATTCACATAGTATGGAGGAGCATATGGGTCATTTGAGGGTTGTTTTGTAAAGATTGAGGGAGGAAAGATTGTATGCTAAATATGGAAAGTGTGAATTTTGGTTGAAGTAGGTTGCATTCTTGGGTCATGTGGTGTTGGTGGATGGTATAAAAGTGGATCCTAAGAAAAGCAATGTCATTAGGAATTGGTCTAGACCATTGAACCCATCGAATATTAGGAGTTTCTTAGGCCTTGGGGGTTACTATAGAAGATTTGTGAATGGGTCTCCTCCGTTGTTTCTCCTATGACAAAATTGACACAAAAGAAAGTTAAGTTTGTGTGGACCAATGAATGTGAGGAAAGATTCCAAACATTGAAAGATAGACTAGTGTCCGCTTCTATATTGTCCCTTCCGGATGGGCTAGAGGGTTTTGCGGTGCATTGTGATGCTTCATGGGTTGGTTTGGGTTGTATTTTGATGTAAAATGATAAGGTCATAGCCTATGCTTCTAGGAACTCAAGGTTCATGAAAAGAACTACCTTAGTCTTGATCTTGAATTAGCTGCCGTGGTGTTTGCGTTAAAGATTTGGCAACATTATTTGTATGGGGTGCATGTTTATGTCTTCACCGATCATAAGAGCCTTTAATATATCTTCACATAGAAAGATCTTAACTTGAGACAAAGAAAGTCGCTATAACTCCTTGAGGACTATGACATGAGTGTGTATTACCATTCGGGTAAGGCAAATGTTGTGGCGGATTCTTTGAGTCGGGTGTCCATGGATATCCTAGCTCATGTGGATAGTGATGAAAGGGACATGGCTATGGAGGTGCATAGGTTGGCTAGATTAGGGTTAGGTTGGAAGATGTGGGTTATGGTGTTGTTGAGGATAACTTGACTTATGAGGAGTTTCCTATTCAGATTTTATATAGACAAATAAAGAGGTTGAGAAACAAAGAGGTCGCATCCGTTACGGTCCTTTGGAGGAACCAACAAGTCGAAAGTGCTACTTGGGAGGCTGA
This sequence comes from Solanum clarkiae, assembly GCA_011800125.2. NCBI lineage: Eukaryota > Viridiplantae > Streptophyta > Magnoliopsida > Solanales > Solanaceae > Solanum > Solanum clarkiae. The sequence goes on along the minus strand of JAABOM020119684.1, from coordinate 50,030 downwards.
AACGGACATGAAAAAGTGGTACCCTTATTTCATACACTCCACTCAAGCCTAAGGTACTAATTCTAACTCCCGTATGTGCTATCAAGTCTTATATTTCAGCCCCTATGTCATTCATGTGTATTCATGTTTAAGTTGGTAATTGATGATGATTTCACACTTATAATGGTATTTCGAAAGTGATGTTTTAAGCATAATATTGCATCCCTGTTGGGGCTAATATGTTCATGATTATTCTTATCTTGTACATCTCTTCTACATTCAGGAATGAATGTTCCCAAGGGGGAGATATTGAAACTACCCCAAAAAATGCCCGAAAACGTGCCTCGAAAGTAAACGGAAACTTGTTTTCCATATACCTAAAAATCCATTTGGAATTTCAAAAATTCGACTTCATATTCATATTCAGAGGTCCAAATTAGGTTGACAAGGGTGTAACCTCGTCTTTAAAGTAAAGGAATCAATTTATGAATTTTGCACTTGATGCAAATTCCAATAGGCATCCGCGACCTCTCAGCAATGCAGAGAGGTGTTATTTCTGCATTTTCTTTTCCTAGTTCACCTAGATTTATTTAAGTGTTGGACCTAAGTTTTCCCAAATGTATTTTCACCTATTTCAACCTCATATCACCCCAAACATTCCCCAATATTTCCCCAAACAGTTAGACTCATTTCTAACCCTAAATTCAATTCCCAAAATCAAGGCCAATCTCAAGGATTTCTTCAAGGATCTCACCCAAGCTTCCAATCTCCACTAAAGTCTTCTTCAAGAACTTCACAAAAGCTAAGGTATGTGGTGTCGAACCATTGGGTCCTTCCTTCCATGGTACCTAAACCCTATTTTTACTAATATTACATGATTTGAAGTAGATTTTACATATGGGTCTTGTATATTGCGAAATTTACTACATAGTGATTTATGTTCATGAAAGTATTGTTGTTTTAGCATGTTTTGAGCTCTAAATCTTAGATCCAATATTGAATTTGATGAGAGATTTTGATGTAAATGTCTTGGGAGTATTGCAAGGTGTTGAATAAAAGTTTTATCACTGATTTTCCTGCATGATTTCATCTCTAAATTGCATGCTCTTTTACCCCCATTACACACCCGCCAAGTGTTTGATAAAATATCGGGTTATGATTTCTTGAGGAATTGAAGGTTCAAAGCATGAGATATGATATGTATGATGTTTTAATGATGAAATGAGTTTATAGAGATAATGTATATATGTATGTTCTATATAGTGTCTTGTATTAGAACATGTTTGGTTCGCGGGGCATAAGGGCCTGAATGACCATGTGAGGGGTTCGTACTTTGCCACTAGGGTGTCCAGGTGTGAACGACATCTACCATGTGAGATCTAAGTACCTTGCCACCAGGGTGTCCAAGTGTAAATGACTTTTACCATGTGAGTGGTATATACCTTGACACCACGGTATCTGGGTGTGAATGACATCTGCTATGTGAGGGGTAAGTACCTTGCGACCGGGTTGTCCGGGTGTTAACGACATCTCCCATACAAAGTTGGGATTCTAGCTTAGTCTCTTCTACACATATGATATCTTATATAAGAATGATTTACCCTAGCATGTTTTACTTATGCATCGATCATACATGACATATTGCTATACTATGCCTATTGTCTAATATATGCATTTTTAGTATAGAGCTTGTTTATTATTGTATTGCATCCCACATACTTATTACATTGAAATTACTAACACATACTTTTGCCTACAGGATATCACCATGTAGAGACCGGTGCCCAAGTTGCTCCTCCTCCTCATCCACGTGGTTAGGTCGGTGCTACTCTAAGCTTGTTGGTGAGTCCTCCATTCCGGGGACCTTGGTTTATGTTGATCTTATCTTTGTAATGAGACATCTTTCTTATGCTCTATGTTGACTATGTGAGTGAGCTAGTGGCTTGTCTTGGCCTCCGCTCTTTCTATTTATTAGAGGTGTTAGCTTGACATACTATGTACTTATGATGAACTTGACTCTTGTCTCTCGTTTATGATGTTTATATGAGTTCCCTTAGTCCCACTGCCCTATTATTACTCTTTACGTCTTTATATGCTTCTGCGACCAACGATGTGTACTGGCAAGTTAAGAGGCTTGTTTGTAGTTCCTTTGGGTTCCCCATTCACCGTGTCACGTCTAGACCATAGGCTTGGGTTGTGACAATAGCATAATTCGGCTTAACTCACTTCATAATTTTCATAAATTTCCATAACCATGAGATGCATAAGCTATGAATGAGATGTGAGTGACATGGGTAATTTTGATTCAATCTAAAATCATCACAATAATTTGAAATTTCAATTGAAAACATAATTAAATCCATATTCAAAATCACAATATAATCACCCATGTATTACAAGCCTTGAAAGGGGACATGCATATTCATAATCTCATAAATTCAATGTAAATTAACATAATATGGCTCAAAGTAACTTAATATCATCAAATATGTACAACCCATACATTAATTTAATTTAATAAATCCAAATAGTGAAAACCCATATTCAAAGAGAGCGTAAATTCATGAAACTTTGATTGAAAATATTTGGGTCTCTTTGGTTGGAAGGACACAATGATCATACCCACAAACCTAGACCCAATTGAAGAAATTCCAAGAGAAGTTTAAGGAGACTTGAATTTGCATTGATGCACAAGTTGAAAATCTTAAAGTGTTCTTGAGAGGAATTTGACAGAGTTTAAAATGTGAGGAGTGAATTTTGAATGTTAGGAATAGGGTTTTGAATGTTTGGAGGTCTTAAGATAGCTTAGAAGTCATAATAGACCCTCAGGATAAGTCACAATTAAGAAAATACCGTCAGTGAAGCAAAAACCATATTCCTTGCCAGGGGTCTCTGAAGAGGTCACATGGTCCCTACAAGGTTTAACGGACCGTGAAACTCACCTATATAGCAACACTTAGGAAAATTTTCAGGAAACTCTACACAGACGGGCTTTACAGAAATGGGTATCACTTCTTCATCCAAACTCTAAATGAGGGGAAACCAATTGAATTGAAAGCTAATTCATAGAGATTTAATTTGATAGATCATGGGCCACCCAGTTCCTTTTACACTAAGAGATATGACCCTTTAAAATTGACCCTTCGATCGATACTTGTGAAAAACATAACCAATGGACTTTCTTTGAACTTGGCTTGATGTAGGAGGCCCATGATGACCTTTAACAACATAAATAGGCTTGAATTGAAGGCTTGAAGTGAATTTTGCTTGAGCTTGAAGATCCCATACATAGAATATTTCTGAACCAAAAGAGAGCCAAACGGTTGGGCCATATAAGTTGTATGGCTTCACATGTCCCTATCACTGCCCATTGCACCAACCTTAACAAAAATAAAATATTCCACGTAAAGAGTGAAGCAACAATAAGAATGTTTCCCACCTTGAAGTCCATACAGCTGGCCATACGGTCCGTGTGAAGTGGTCGTGTCCTACTACTTTCCTCCAAACGTTGGTGTTCCAAGGTCAAGACTATTACACGACTCTCCACACAGTCTGTGAAGTGTCACACTACCCGTGTGGGGTACAACTGTGATGTTCCTTAGCCAAAAGCTCCACTCCAAGGAAATACACTCAAAACTGAGGCAAAGTATCATTTTACTGGAGGCCACACAGCTCATGTGACCTCAGACAGGCTGTGTGGTCTCCCTTGAGATGACACTTGGTCCAAATTTTGTCCAAAATTAAATTCTCAAGTTCTGATGAAGTCATACAATATCCAAGTTATTACATCATCTCCACTTTGGTAATATTCGTCCTCGAATGTGGAACAAGAAGTCTCGAAAGGCTTGGCTTAGAACATGAAACTTCCAAACGCAAGGTACAATGCATAATTCATCATTTGAGAATGATAAAGTCTTTAAAACTCATATCAAAATATATTCAAATCATTCAAAACATTATAAAATAAATCATTTTGATGCACATGCATGAATGTCATGCCATGAGATTGAAGAGTGAATGAATTAGGGCCATTGAGAATAGGAAGAACCTAATACCATAAGCGTGAGTAGATTGGAAGGGATAGTGGAATCGCAGCATCATACTTGATCCCACTTCCCACATAGCACCTTCAATATTTGATCCTTGGTGCAAATCCTCCCCATTTGTCCATCTAAGATCTCAACCAGAACATCCGCATAAAACAATTTCTCCTCAAATTTAACTCCGTCCAAAGACATAATAGCCCTAGTATCACTAACAAACTCCCTCGAATTAGACACATAGAAAATCGAATGAATAAAACTCAATCCTAGGTGTAAATCCAATCTATAGGCCACATTATCAAGTTTCTCAAAAATCTCACAAAGCCTACATTCCAAGAACATAACTTGCCTTCCTTTCCAAAATGCATCACACTCTTCGTAGGTGAGACATTCATATATATCCAGTCACCAATACGAGACTCATGAACCCTCTTTCTAACAACTAATTAAAGCCTTTGGTGACTTTGAACCATCTTCTACTTTTCCCTAACCAAGTCCACTCCTTCCATAGCCCTCAACACTAAATTCAATCCTATAGAAGTCATCAAAACTAACTCATACCATCCCACCAAAGACCTATACCTTTTACCACAAAAAGCCCCACACCTTTTACCACACAAAGCCCCAAGCAGTGCTATACCAATGCTAGCATGAAAAATATTATTGTAAAAAAACTCAATAAGTAATAGATGATCACCCAATTAACCTTGGATTCCAACATACAAGACATCGACATGTCCAGTCACGACCCAAGCCTAGGGCCTAGATGTGACCGGCGAATGGAGAACCCAAAGGAACCCCAAACAAGCCTCGTAGCATATCATTACACATGTTGGTCGTGGAAGCAATTAAAATGATGATGAGAAAAAAGCATAAACAAGGGAATTGGAACTAAGGACAATTCTTAATATCATAACATCAAGAAACAAGAGAGTCAACACTCATACTATAGATACAAAACACGTCCAACAACATCTCTAATACATAGGTAAGAGTGGGAGCCAAGACAAGCAACCGGGCTCACCCTCATAGTCAATACATAACCAATAGAAAGATAGACTTAATACTTAGCAAGAGTTATTAAGCAACATTCCTAAAGTGGAGGATTCACCAACAAGCTTATAGGAAAATTGAACTAGCCACGTAGAGGAGGAGGATGATCAAGCGGGGCACTGGTTCCTACATGATGACATCATGTAGGCATAGAGTATGTGTTTATATGTTTGAATGTACTAAGTATGTAGGATGCAATGCAACAAGAGATAGGCACCATAGGCAAAATGCATAATCATAAGCAATAGATAGCATACTAACAATATGACATGTATGAATGATGCTTGAAGTAAAATCATGCTTATATAGGACATAATATGAGTATAAAGAGTAACCATTATAGTGAAAGCCAAGGCCTAGAACCCCCTTGGATAGGAGGCATTAGGTACAAATCCTTTTCATGAGGTTGATGGAGTACAAACCCACCATTGGGTTGATGGAGTACAAACCCCCCAACGGGTTGATGGTTAAAAACCCCCAACAAGGTTGATGGATAAAAACCTCCAATAAGGTTACCCGGGCCTACCACCATCTGAATTAGGCGATCAAGGTATTAACCCCTCAAAAAGGTTACTCGGGCCTACAACTCCCCAAGCTAGGCTTGGTCATCCCCAACACTATAGAGATAATATCATATATATACACTCCTTTCATCATTATATACATAGATTCCCTTTTATCATCATTCTATCATCATTTCATCATCATATAGTTATTCAACTCATAGACATGCATAAGACCTTCAATTCCTTAAGAAACTATAATCAGACATTTTATCAAACACTTAGAGGGTGTGTAGTGCTAGTGTAAAATCATGCAATTCAAGAGTGAAATCATGGTAGAGAATTCAATGTAAAACCTTCAGTGGATACTTGGTAACACCCTTAACCAATATACATCAAAACCCTTTATCAAATCTCACAACAGGGCTTGGTTTCATAGCTCCAAACATGGCAAAACAATCCCAATTCAATAAACCCCAACATAGTGTGCAGTGATTTTCATAATAGATAAGATCGATGAGGAAATGAAATTTAAATCATATAATTTTGAGAAGAAGGAAGCTTGGGCATTATTGGTGAAAGGAACCAACGAAAGAAACCTACATACCTTAGCTTTAGAGATGAACTTGATGAAGATTGGAGATGGAGACTTGAAGCTTGAGTGCAATCCTTAAGATCTGGAAAGGGTTTTGAGACTTGAATTTAGGAGGTGAAATATTGGCTAAGTATTTGAGTGAGTATTGGGGAATGCTTAGAATGATATAAGGGTGAAAAATCGCTAAATATAGGTGTATTCACGTTTGGGGACACTTAGGCCCAAGACTTAAAAGCCTTGGACTGCAAGAAAAATTACTAGGCAGAATTTACATAGGTCCATATATGACTTGCGATGCAGACCTATCACGAAGGCTAAATTTAGACATGTCCACGATGGAGGCGTATCGTGGTACTATCGCGGACAGACAGTGGATAAGAAAAACTAAAAAAATTTAAATTGCCAATTATTTGCTCTTAAATCGGGATTAGACCCGATTTCCACTCAAAATGACCCCCTTGATTAAGAATATGAAGTCAGATTCTTGATATCGCACACCAATTTTGAGATATATGGAAATTATGATTTCTGGCACTTCTTTCCTCTTCGGTTTCACAATGGATTGACGATGAAAAACGGTATGTACCTTACTTTACCTTAGGGCTAAGCCCCCTTTGAGATGATTTCCAAAAGTGAGAAGTAAGTTGGGTACCGTAATCCAACATAATAAAAGTAGGCATACCATCCAGTCTAACCAACTCAAAATTACATAACTTGGTAGTGTCTTCAGCATTGAGTAGTCTCAACCGATTAAAAGGTGAGCCGACTTAGTCGCTCGGTCAACAATAATCCAAATTGAATCAAATGTCTTTTTGGGTCTAAGCCAATCCAACCACAAAACTCATGTTCGCCTCTTCCCACTTCCAAGTAGAAATTTTAATATCTTGAGCCAAACCACCGAGTCTTTGGTGCTCTACTTTCACTTGTTGGCAATTAAGAAAGTCAAACATAAATTTGGCTATATCCTTCTTCACACCATGCCATCAATACACCTCTCTCAAATACCAATACATCTTAGTAGTCCCCGAATGGATAGAATAATGAGAGTTATGGGCTTTACTCATGAGCTTCTCCCTAAGATCATCAATGTCCAAAACACACAATTGATCTTCGTACCTAATTACACCATCTATCTTTTGAGGGAAATCCATCTATCTTATTTCTGGCAACCACTTTTTCAACACAACCAATGATGGGTCCAAGTCTTGCATAGCCTTAACATCAATAACCAAAAAAGATACAACCCCATTCTGAACATGAATACCTCCATCATTAGAGACTGAAAACCTAACACCCAATCTATCCAAATGGTAAACATCTTTCGCCAACTCCTTCTTCCCTTCACCAACTCCCATCTTACCTCATATATAAGATCAACTATAACATTCTCCTTGCTGGATCGTATTACAAGCCCAAAGTAACTCTCCTTATATGATAAGGATGATAGAGATAGGAAATCTGAAGACATGTTCCATTGAAAGATCAGAATCATGAAAAAGTGAAATATTTTCTAAAACGCCTTGTAGCCTTCTACACATAGATGTGGTGCGCTTCACACCCATGAATAAGACTCTACTTGAAGTAATATGTTGGACTCCAAGGATCATTAATAAACCTAATGCTCTGATACCATCAGTGTCATGACTCCGACATGGGCTTTAGGAGTGACACAGTGAATGGGAACCCGAGAGTCCCCAAACAAGCCTCAAAGTATCCAAATTAACATCATCGATTCAGAAGCATATTCAAAAGTAAGTGCATAGTTCTGAGGAACAAGAAAGTAGGACTCATGCTATAGGGATAACATAGGGAAAGAGGTTAACATGGATTCACATAACACATAGCACATAAAGTTTAAGGGGCGGGTAAGCATGACTTACTCTATGGGGGTATTTTGGGACATAAGCTCTTCCATATTTCCACATCAAATATACATAAATATCATAATCCTCATAACGAATCCATAATGTCCATATTCAAAAGGTATCTATAATCGTAAGCTCCAAATACAACACATAACACATAGTTTCGATAACAGTCTATAAGATGTATAACAATGCCTCTAGTCATAAATGAGACAGGAGCCAAGAAATGTCTGAGGCTCACCCTCAAAGTATAGATAACATAAGAAAAAGCAACATAAGTTAGAGGAATAATGGCTTGTTCTTAGAAGATAGGACTCACTACAACAAATGTCTCAAAATCCAATCTAGTTGTCGAATGGTAGAAGAAAATAAGCTTCGATCCCTGCATGGTGAGAGCATGTAGGCAAAAGTATGCGTTATTACGTTTGAATATACTAACTATGCAGAGTACCATGCATGTAACTTACCAAATCCTTCATATCAATATTAGATGGCAAGGGCACATAATATAGAAAGAGATTAATAGTAAGGAATGTAATATAACATGATGTAATGAAATTCATGATACATGAAATGCAAATAATGCTTATATATATAGTGGGGATATGACCTTAACCGACATGGGTAAGACCAAGCAAGCTATCACTTAGAATCCCGATGAAATCTCTTTATCAGTAAAGAAGTGGTCTACTTGGCAAAGGTAAACCATACTCCAACTTATAAGAACACATCCCATTTCGTATGAAGAAATCTTCTTTATGGGAACATATCCCATTTCGAATAGGATTTATACATATAGCATATCATATCACATTATACTTCACCTGACGGGAACCTATCCCATTTTGTATGAAGCAACCTTCCTTACAGGAACGTATCCCATTTAAGATATAATTTCACACTCTTCCCAGGTGAGACATTCACATACATCCAATCACCAATATGAGACTCATGAACCCTCTTTCCAACATCAATCTAAAATCTTTGGTGACTTTGAACCATCTTCTACTTTTCCCTAACTAATTCCCCTATATCCATAGCCTCCAACACTAAATTTGGTTCAACAGAAGTCATTTAAACTAACTCAAACCATCCCACCAAAGACCTACACCTTCTACCACACAAAGCCCTAAGTAGTGCCATACCAGTGTTAGCATGAAAGCTATTGTTGTAAACAAACTCAATAGGTGATAGGTTATCACCAAATTAACCTTGGATTCCAACATGCAAGACGTCGACATGTCCTCCAAAGTTTGAATTGTCCCCTCAAGTTACCTAAACAATTGACAATGTAAAACAGTATATACCTGACTTTACCTTAGGGCTAAGGCCCCTTTGAGATGATTTCCAAAAGTGAGAAGTAAGTTGGGTACCACAATCCAACATAATAAAAGTAGGCGTACCACCTAGTCTAAACAACTCCAAATTACATAACTTGGCACTGTATTCAACATTGAGTAGTCTTAATCAATAAAAAATGAGCCAACTTAGTCGCCCGGTGAACAATAACCCAAATTGAATCAAACTACTTTCGGGTCTGAGGCAATCCAACCACAAAACTCATGTTCGCCTCTTCCCACTTCCAAGCAGAAATTTTGATATTTAGAGCAAAACCATCGAGTCTTTGGTGCTCTACTTTCACTTGTTGACAATTAGGACAGTCGAACACAAATTTGCTATATCCTTCTTCATACCGTGCCACCAGTACACCTCTCTCAAATTCTGATACATCTTAGTAGTCCCCAGATAGATAAAATAAAGAGAGTTATGGGCTTTACTCATGAGCTTCTCCCTATGACCATTAATGTTCGACACTCATAATTGATCTTGGTACCTAATTACACCATGTCCCGATTAGAAGAAAACCTCTATCTTATTTCTAGCAACCACCTTTTAAACACAACCTATGATGGGTCCAAGTCTTGCTTAGCCTTAACATTATCAACAACAACAGATACTGCCCCATTCTGAACATGAATACCTCCATAATTAGAGACGACCAACCTAACACAATGGTAAATCTCTTTCACCAACTCCTTCTTCCCTTCACCAACTCTCGTATAACCTCATACATAAGACCAGCTACAACATTCTCCTTGACTAAATTACATTGCAGGCTCAAAGTAACTCTCTCTATTTTATAGGGAGTAATGGAGACATGAAATCTCAAGGCTTTTTCCAAAGAACGATAAGAATCATGAAAAAGTGAATCATTTCCTAAAACACCTTGTAGCCTCCTACCCATAGATATGGTGCGCTTCATACCCATGAATAAGACTCTACTTGATGCAACATGTTGGAATCCAAGGATCATTAATAAACATAGTGCTCTGATACCATCACTGTCATGATGCAGACATGGGCTTTAGGAGTGACATAGTGAATGGGAACCTGAGAGTTCCCAAACAAGCCTCAAAGTATCCAAATTTACATCATCAGTTCAGAAGCATATTCAAAAGTAAGCGCAAAGTTCTAAGGGACAAGAAAGTATGACTCATGCTATGGAGATATTATAGGGAAAGAGGTTAACATGGATTCACATAACACATAGCACCTAAAGTCTAAGGGGCGAGTAAGCATGACTCGCTCTATGGGGATAATTTGGGACATAGAATCTTCCACATTTTCACATCAAACATACATAAATATCATAATCCTTATAACAAATCAATAATAGCCATATCCAAAAGGTATTTATAATCGTAAGCTCCAAATACAACACATAACACATAGATCCTATAAGAGTCCACAAGATGTTTTACAATGCCTCTAGTCATAAGATGGGATGGGGGCCAAGACATGTCTCGGGATAACACTCAAAGTATAGATAACATAAGCAAAAGCACCATATGGTAGAGGAATGGTGGCTTGTCCTTGGAAGATAGGACTCACCATAAAAAATGTCTCAAAATCTGATCTAGCCGTCGAATGGTAGATGAAAAGAATCTCTAGACCCTACATGGTGAGATCATGTAGGCAAAAGCATAGATCAGTACATTTGAATGTACTAAGTATACGGGGCACAATGCATGTAACTAACAAAACCTGCTTATCCATGTAAGATGGTAAGGGCACATAAGATAGAAAGAGACTTACAAGATATGTAGTATAAGAAGATACAATGAAATTCATGATGCATGAAATGCAAATGATGCTCATATATATAATAGGGATGTGACCTCAACTGACATAGATAAGACCAAGTGAGCTATTACTTGGAACCGCGATGAAATCCCCTCATTGATAAAGAGTTGGTCTACTTGTGAAAGGTAAGAAGTACTCTACCTTAATGGAACACATCCTATTTCATATGAAGCAACCTTCCTTACTGGAACATATCCCATTTCAGATAGGACTTCAACATATAGAATATCATGCCACATTATACATCACCTTATGGGAACCTATCCCATTTCGCATCAAGTAACCTTCCTTACGAGATCATATCCTATTTTGGATAGTATTTCACATAATGCACATACTTCTAGGAAAGGGAGAGGGCCCTTGGGGATAGCCCTAACGCCCCCAATCTATCGGTGCTAAGTTGTCTCCCCACAAGAAAATATATATACATATATATTTACATGCTTTCAAAGAGACAATAATCATTTCCAAAATGATTTCAATGCATTCTTAGGCTTAAAGGCCAAACATCATTCATAATAATTCATACTTAGGCTCAAATGCTAAAATTCATAATTCATACCATAATACTCATGCGTTTTAATAGCTTATTCGTACATATATAATGGTGCAAGCACCCATAATGCTCCAAGAGCCATAATTAATAGACATATATGTGATCACATTCTTGTCATAACAATAATTCTGTCAAAAATCATATACTTACCATAATTGCGCTTGACCCACTTCATAATTTTCCTAAATTTCCATAACCATGAGATGCCTATGCTATGGATGAGATATAAGTGACATGGGTAATTTTGATTTAGTCTAAAATTATCAAAATATTATGAAATTCAATTAAAAAATAATCAAATCTACATATAAGATCACAGTATAATCACCCATAAATAAACAAGCGTGGGACATGCACATTCATAATCCCATAAATTCAATATAATTTATCATAGTAGGGCTTAATGTAACTTAAAATCATCAAATATGTATAACCCATACATCAATTTAATTTAATAAATCTAAATAGTGAAAACCCATATTCGAAGAGAGCTTAAATTCATGAAATTTTAATTTAAAAGATCTGGGTCTCTTTGGTTGGAAGGAACCAAAGATCAAACCCACATACCTAGACCCAATAGAAGAAATTCCAAGAGAAGTTTGAAGGAGACTTGAATTTGCCTTGATCACCAAGTTGAAAATCTTCAAAATTTCTTGAGAGGAATTTGACAAATTTTAAATGTGAGGAGTGAATTTTTAGTAGAGTTCAGGTCATTTGGAGGTCTTAAGATAGCTTACGAAGTCATAAAAGACCCTTAGGGGAAGCCACAAATAGAAAAAAATACTATTAATGAAGCAAAAATAATATTCCTTGCTAGGAGTCCATGAAGAGGTCTCACGGTCCATACAATGTTTCACAGACCGTGAAACCCACCCATGTAGCAACACTTAGGTAAGTGTTTAGGAAACTCTGCATAAATGGGCTTTACAAAAATGATCATAACATCTTCATCCAAACTCTGAATGAGGTAAAACAAACTACGTTGAAAAGTTAATTAAGAAGATGCAATTTGATAGGTCGTGAGCCACTCCATTCTTGTTTTGCTAAGAGATATGACCCTTTAAAGTTGACCCTTCTATTGGTACTTGTGAAAAACTTAGCCAATGGAATTCCTTTGTACTTGGCTTGATGTAGGAGGCCTATGATGGCCTTAAACAACATTAATAGGCTTGAATTGAAGGCTTGAAAGTGAACTTATCTTGGGATTGAAGATCCTATACACTTAGATTATTTTTGAGTTAAAAGTGAGCCATACGGTTGGGTCACACGAGGGGTGTGGCTTCATATGGTCCGTACCATTGCCCATGGAACCAACCTTAATAAAAATAAAATATTCCACGTCAAGAGTGAAGCAACACTTAGAATTTTTCTAGCCTTGAAGTCCATATGACTTCTGTGCCTTCACACAGTCCGTGTGAAGTAGTCGTGTACTACTAAGCTCAAGACAATCAACGGCCCTCCACATAGTCCCTGAAGTGTCATCGGCCCGTGTGATGTACAAGTGTGATGTGCCTTAGCCTGAAAGTCCACTCCAAGGCCACACACCTAAAATTGAGGCCAAGTATCATTTCATTAGAGGCCACACAACTCGTGTGACCTCACACAGGTGGTCTGGTCTTCCTTGAAAAGATACTTGGTCCAAATTTTGTCCAAAATGAAATTCTCATGTTTCGGTTAAGTTGTATAATATCTAGGTCATTACATGTTGTATCTTCATTCTTTGCTTATACAAGGTTGAGCTCTCATATTCTTTCCATCTAAACTCATCAAGCTCATTGAGTTGGCTCAATTTAGAGGTAGTTGTATCATATCAATCCAGATTCACCTTCTTTAATACCCACATAACTTTATGCTCAAGTTCCACTGCCAAACGCCATTCCTTCCCAAAAACAAGTTGATAATGAGACATGCCTATAGGTGTCTTGAATACAGTCCAGTATGCCATAATACATCATCTAGCTTCTGAGACCAATCTTTTGGTTTGCATTCATAGTCTCAGATAAAACCTGTTTAATTTCCCTATTTGACACTTCCACTTGTCCACTCGTTTGAGGATGATAAGGCATCACCACCCTATGTTTCACTCCATACATTTCAAGAAGAGCTTTAAAAAGTATATTGCAGAAGTGAGAACCTCTGTCACTGATAATATCTCAAGGAGTACCAAGTCACGAGAAAATGTTCCTTTTGAGGAATGCTATGACACTTTTACCCTCATTATTAGGTAGAGTCATGACCTTTACCAACTTTGATATATAATCCACAACAACTAAGATGTACTTGCTTCCATGTGAGGTAACAAATGGTCTATCCCCACATATCAAACAACTCAATCACCAAAATAGGATTTAGAGGGAGCTCATGCTTGTGAGTAACCCCACCCTCTATTTGGCACCTATAAAAAGCTTTGGCATATTCATGGCCATTTTGGTGGATTATGGGCCAATAATACCCATATTGTAAAATCTTGTGAGCTTTTCAAATCCCTCTATGGTGTCCATCCACTAAAGATGAGTAGCACACCTCAAGTATGCCCATCATTTCAATCTCAGGAACATAGGGATGAATAATCCCATTGGCATATACCTAAAATGAGTATGGGTCATCCCTAAAGAACTTCCTCACATCATGCATAAAATTTCAACATTGATGTGTATTTTAGTCAGTTGGCACGATATCACTCATCAAATAATTTGTATAGTCTGCACACTAACGTATAAGTTCATACGATGCAACCAACACTCTCTTATTAGGAAAGGAATCATTTATCTCCAGTACATCATCAAATTTCATCATTGTCCCATCTTCCAATCTTGATAAGTGATCTACAACTTGATTTTTTGTCCCTTTTCTGTCAGTGACATTAAAGTTAAAGTCTTGCAAGAGAAGTACCCATCTCAACAACCTTGGATTTGCATCCTTTTTAGACATCAAATATTTAAGTGTTGACTGGTCTGTATGCACTACTACTTTGGCTCCCAACAAATTGAATGAAACATTTCGAATGCAACGACCAATGCAAGGAGCTCTTGCTCTATGACAATGTAATTCTTTGGGGCTGTATTTAGGGCTTTACTAGCATAATATATAAGATGTAATATCTTCTCCTTGCTTTGTCTCAATACTACACCTAGGGTGACCCTACTTGCATCATCCATGATTTCAAATGGGTAGGACCAATCTAGAGCTACAATAATTGGTTGATTTTTTAACTCTTCAAAGGCTTGCATACATGCATCATCCAACACGAATTTAGTATCGTTCTCTAATAATTTTCATAATGGTGTGAAATTTTTGCAAAGTCTTTTACAAACATTCGATAGAATCCTGCATGTCCCAAGAAACTCTTCACATCCTATAGTGAGATGGGTGGTAGAAGCTTCTCATCATCTCAACTTTAGCTCTATCAACCTCAATGCCTTCGGCAAATATTCGATGACCTAAAAAAATACTCTCTTTAACCATGAACCGAAACATTTCCCAGTTTAGCACCAGATGTCTTTCTACACATCTTTACAATACATCATACAGGTATGCCAAGCAATCCTCAAATGAGTTTATAGCAACACTGAAATCATCCATGAAGACCTCAATAATGCTCTCCACTATGTCTGAGAAGATGGACATCATGCATCTTTCAAATGTTGCTGGGGCATTACACAACCCAAATGGAATCCTCTTATATGTGAAGGTGCTATAGGGACATGTGAATGTGGTCTTCTCCTATCCTCTAGAGCGATAATGATCTAATTATAGCCATAATACTTGTCAAGAAAATAGAACCATCCTTTTTCTGTAGGTCTATCAAGCATCGGATCCATAAGTGGCATAGGAAAGTGATCCTTCTTTGTCGAGGCTCTAAGCTTTTTATAATCCATATACACCCTCCATATTGTGACTGTACTCATAGGGATCAATTCATTGTTAGCATTTGGCACCACTATGATACCTCCTTTCTTTGGAACACACTATACGAGCACACTTATTCACTATCAACGAATTGGTAGATTACTCCTGCATCTAAATATTTAATAATCTCTTTGAGAGCAACCTCTTGCATGGAAGGATTTAGATGCCTTTGATGCTTAATGCTTGCGTTGTAGTCTTTGACTAGCTGGATTGTATGTGTACATACCCTAGGAGGGATACCAATAACATTTGTAGTAGTCCATCTGATATCCTTTTTAAATCGTTTTAGAACTGTTATAAGGGCATCAATTTTCTTATCATTCAAGTCTGCAACAATTGTGACCGAAAAAGTGTTGACTCCTAAAAATGCATATTTCAAATGTGATGGAAGTGCTTTTAGCTCTAACACTGATGGTTCTTCTATGGAGGGCTTTGGGGGTGGTGTCTCCTGATTCTGCAAATCTTGATCTAGTTTAGTTTGGCGTCTAGGACCAAAAGATACCCCTAGAGCATTTACAGTCTCTTCATAATTTGGGATACTATTACTGTTTATGTTCATCAATACTGCCTCCAAAGTTTCAAAACCCAATCATAGGTCAAGTGGTACCTCTCACTCATCATCATCAACAGTGTCGATAGCTGAAACCACTCTCACCACACTGTCCTTCCTTTCTTGTTGGCACACATTGAACACGACCTCTTCTTTACCAAATATGAATGTGAGAAAACCCTTATCCATGTCAACCAAGGTCTGGTTGGTAGCTAAGAAAGGCCTTCCCAAAATAATTAGCAGTTCAAAATCAACCTCACAATCAAAAATAACAAAATCTGTAGGAAATATGAATTTTCAACTTTTTCCAACACATCATAAAGTATCCCCAAAGGTCTATTAACTATTCTATCTACCATTAACAACCATATCTTAATAGGGGTAGGGGCACCCAAACCAAGCTTCTTGAAAATTGCAATACTAGCACCCAAATCACAAAGTGCTCTGACAAACTCGACCTCTCCTATAGTGCATGGTTTTGAGCCAATGACTTAGTAGTGATAACACTACAATATTGGAGATCTTTAGAAAGCTCTTGATTCGTAGTCTCCTTCTTAGTAACCAAGTCTTTCATATACTTTGCATAACCTGACATTTTCTCTAAAACTTTAATCAAAGGGATGTTGATGGACAGTTGCTTAAGAATAGATAGAATGTGTTTGAATTTGCCTTCCTCCTCCCTCTTTTTGAGTCTTTGAGGGAAAGGAGGAGGGGGCATTGGGATAGTTTTATACTTCTTTAGCTCTTGACCACATTCTTATCTACATCTATCCTCTCATGAACATCATCTACCTCAACTGTCATAGGAGGATCGATGGTACTTTTACCATCTCTAGTCATAACCACCATACACTGCCCTTCATTCTTTGGATTTTGAATTGTATTGCTTAACAATACACCTTTCTAATGATGATTCAATTGGGTAGAAACTTGACCAAATTGTTGCTCTAGTTGTTTAATGGCCACTGAATGAGACTCTATCTTTTGATTAATGCTTGAATATCGGACTTTATTACCCTTAGAATTTAATCTTCGATACCAGCCTTCTTTAACAAATGGTAAAACATTTCTTCAATTCTGGAATTGCTTATACTGGTATCTCGGATATGTGCATGGTTGAACATACAGACCATTCTTAAAACCATCTCTTTTTCCCCAATCTGCTTCAGGACCCTTATTCCTCTCATAATAACCACCTCGGTTATCTCTATAAGCTCCTTCTCTATTGTAGTTCTTACCTTGGTTCCCCTGATCGTGGCGCCAATAGTCCGAAATGGACCCTTAGGTGTTGGTCCGAAAACCCAACACTTGATCATCATGAAGCAAGCATCCTCATTATAATAAGTCTCATCATACATGGTGCATGTGGAGGTTGGTGGACTATCACATTTACACTTTCCTAATTTTGCTTAATCATAATATCTATGCTTGTGTGGAGTTGCACAATTTGTTGTATGATTTCCTCATCGATTTCAGCCTGCTGTGAACCAACATTAACAACACATGAACTCCTCATAGAAGCTCTCACCCGTTGTCCCCGTGCACGATTAGTTTTGACCATTTGTTCCATCCGTTCGACAATCCTTGTGAAAGGTTGATCTAAAAACATGCCCCCTATTATAGTATCAACACTAGCTTGGATATTCTAATCTAGGGCATGATAAAATATCTCTACCAAAGATTACCTATGATCTTGTGGTCTGGTATGTTTCTCAAGCACTTAATAATCACACTGTACTAATCGAATCACTCGGACACTACTCAAAATTATTGATTTAATCTTTTAACTTGAGCTTCTTTGACCTTAGGATATACCTCAAAAAGGCCTTTTACAAATCTGCCCAACTGGTGATCAAACTTTGTGGGAGATCAAGTAGCCACAATGCTGCATTGCATATAAGAGACAATAGGATGACAACAACCCAACAACACCCATAGATATGCTTTGTGTCCCATTACACTCTTGCACACAAATGTGACATTACGCAAATTGCTATGTGGATCCTCTATCGTAGACTAGAGAATAACCCACGATTTTGAAGCATTTGGAGTAACCCACTAGAAACAGTAAACATTGTATCAGCTAGTAAAGGTGGCAACATAATAGTCCCAGTAACGTCCATAGCCATATGGTTCAATCTACATTGATTCCATCAATAAACATTGTCATTGGAAATTCCTATTTTGTGGAACATTCTCCAAACAGAGGCAGATATACATCCCTATAATCAATATTATCATTCCGATTCACAACTTCAGTATCTACAATATTGGCATTTGCTTGAGCCATTCTTCTTGTAACTCGTCGTATCTCTAGACCAATTTGAGCTAAGGGGTTGCCTTAAATCCTTGTGTTGGGCATATGATACCTAATATACCCTGCAAAGAAACAAAACAAAAATAAAAACAAAAGTAAAATAAAAGGGAACACAAGAAATTAACACTTGAATTATACTACTAGTGAATTCAATCAAAGTTACTAGTGAATTCAATCAAAGTCTCATCGTATTCCCCAGTAATGATACCATTTTATTTGATCATGCTCAAGAAGTCAAAGTGATTGTTGTCAAAGTAATAAACCAAACTAAGGTTAGGGTCGAATCCCATAGAGAATATAGAGACTTTCCAAATCGATTCACCAATAAATAACTTTTTTAACTAACTCAATTTTCCAAAAAAAAGGTGGAGTTGCAATGATTGATAAGAAATTAACTAAACTAACTAAAATGGAAGACAATGAATAATGGAGAGCAACTTGTGTATTGTATTCCATGTGATTCACTAACTCAATATAACTGGATATCACAATTCTTAACTAGAATTAGTAGGCAGGATGGTAATTTAAGTTCTTCCAACCCTTTCATCAAAGGTAAAGATTGAATTTCATTATGGGACTTGGACCATCTCCATAGTGTGCTATACTAACCATTACCATAGTCCTAGTCAACCTCCCCTTGGTCTAGTTTAGTAGATTACACGAGAATATATCATCGAATCCTGTTAATCAATCTCTTTCCTTTTTCATTACCACCTGCATCGGGAAGTTAACACTAGGTGAGTTCTAATGTTAGACAACACTAGAAACATGCAACATGAAGAGAATTGATTAATAAATTCAAATAAATATTCTATGTATTGCGAATAAGTCGGGTTTATTTTGTTAGATCTTCATAGTTCCCACAACCCCAAGTTGTGGGTTTAGCCACTTATGATATGGGAAGATAAAGAAACTATGAATTGAGAAAACATAATAAATCTCTTACCTAGATAGATTGAAGAAAAATAAAACCTAATTTATATTGAGAATCAGAAGGTTGAAAGATACAATGAATCCAGAAGTGTATTCTCCTCTCCAATATTTTGTCTCCAAGTCTAAAACCCTAAAAGTGCTCTAATTTCATGCTCTCAATCTAAGTCTACTGTAATGCTTACTAAAAATATCCTAATTATGCTATTTAAAGTATTTATAGACAAGTCCCTCGAATTGATCGGTGTCTTCTATGGCTCAGTGTTATGACTCGTAACTGGGTTTTCGAGTTATAATCGGGCTTTCGTGTTTAGCTTCTTGAATCTTTGACTTCACTGTTACGAAACACCTTCATGAGTATCAGTCTAATCTATGACCCATATTGACCTCTCGTAGACCTTATATGCATCTTTTAGTCCTTCTCTAGAAATCTCTACGAAACCCCTCAGTACGACTCGTAGAGTGAACTATGAGTCATAAAGAGGTCTCATGTTCCTGAACATCAAATCTTTAGACTTTCATCCAACACTAGAAATCTTCATAAAACTACCTTTATGACTCATAAAAGGCCCTACACCTCGTAAAGGGTCTCGTATATCCTCAAAGAATAGAATATGTCTTAAATCTTCCCAAATTATGCCAATCTATTTTCTAGTAAAAACAAACACAGAACTAGAAGTCATATTGAGAATACAAAATGTCCCAAGTTTTAGGCATCAAATGTATTGTATTTTAGCTGCACACAAGGCCTTCTTTTCTCTTTCCTCAAAGAGTCAAAAAGAAGAAGGAGGAGGAAGGCAAGTTCAAACACTCTCTCCATGCTAAAATAACTATCAATCAACATATCTCTCATTGGGGCATTGGAGAAGATCCAGGGTATCAGAGTTTATGAAGGACCTGGTTACAAAGAAGCACACTGTGAGTCAGGAGCTCTCCCGAAAGCTTCAATATTGCAGTGCAATTGCCATAAGGTCCTTGGTGCAAAAGTGAGAAGATCCCTACGCTTTTACCATACCCAACACTATTGGTGATGTGGAATTCACAATGGAATTATTTGATCTTGGTGCCAACATAAATCTAGTACTCTTTGCGGTCTTAAAAAATCTAGTACTAGGTGACCCTACTCTAGCGAGCATGTGGTTGTTAAAGGCTGAACACATGGTGAAGAAGCCTGTGAGGATACTCTATGATGTGCTCATCAAAGTTGAGAAATTTATATTACCCACAGACTTCGTGATCCTAGATTGCAAAGTCAACTTCGAAGTCCCAACTATCTCAGAAAGGCCCTTCCTAGCAACTAGTCGAGCAGTAATGGATATGTAGCTGGCTGACTCATCTATAGATTGAATGAATAAACAATTTTAATCAATATTTGTCAGTCGGTGAAGAGGCATTTGGTGAAGTCAGAGTAACCATGTTGTCCAAGTCGTGCCACAATAATAAATCAAGCACTACTTGAGATGTAACCCAAGATATTTGATGTAATAATATAGTGTGTTTTGGTTTTAGCTTTTGTACTTGTAGGTAGTTTAACATTTTTCACATTTTTTGTTGTAATTTTTTGATATTGGGCTGGTAGCATGTATGATAACAATGTGCATAATGAAGAATTAGTAGGTACATGGCGGAGTCAGCCATCCTTCACAGAAAAGGCACTAAGAAGTGCTTCTACGACTTGTTCTATGGGCCTTATGTCCATCTACGACTCATGTACCATCTCGTAGACCTTCTAGTGAGAAAAACGTTATGCACTCCAGCTCAGGAGCCAACATTATGGATCATAGATAAAATTATCGATTGGGAATGGGGCTCGTGGGCCCCAGGTATATTTTCTATTGAATTTTCTCACTATTGGGGGAGGGGGTCTAGGACCAACTCTAGGAATCGTATCAGTTTTTACAACTCGTGGTTGGCCCGTAAAATTAAATCCAAAAAACTTATATTTTGACATTCTACGAAGCCATGCTCTGTGGGCCGTAAAATCTTCTATGACTTGTAATTGGAGTTTCATAGAAGTCTGTGCCCATTAGCGTTGGCCATAAAATGACCAATTTATCCTCTTAAAAGGAGGTATAACTTGGGCAACATCAAAGGTTTTGGCATCGTTACCGTGGAATACGACTAGACTTAAATTGATTAATTAAGTAATTCTAGTGTTAATCCTTAGTTCCCTTTTATTTTACTTTTGGTTTTACTTCTTTGCACGGTACATAAGTAGTGTATGCCTAACACTAGGAGCCAAGGTAATATCTTAACTCCATTTGATACAGAGATCTAACGAACTGTAAGAAGAATAGCCCATGAAAATGCGAATAATGTGGCAATGCAGCTTTAAATTGGGGTAATAATAATGATGATAGGAATGAGAACCAACCTCTTTTGGAGGATATTCCACAACCTTCAAATTTCAATAACAATGTTTACATGTGGAAGCAGTATAGGTTAAACCCCATGGCTATAGATATGAAGAGAGCTTGTGTCGGGAGCTATTGTGTTGCCACTACTACCGGCAGACATAAAATTCATAATTTCTAGTGGGTTACTTCAGATGATGCAGAACCGTGGGCTATTTGCGGCCTTACCATCAAAGGATCCACATAGCCACTTGCACAATGTGGCATTTGTTTGTAAGAGTGTGATGGGGACACAAAATTTTTGTATGGATGCTGTAGGACTTCATGTCTTCCCACTATCTCTTACAGACAATGCTGCATTATGGCTATCTAAGCTCCCATAGAGTTCAATCACTAGTTGGGCAGACTTGCAGAAGACCATTTTGGAGAGATACTTCCTTATATTGAAGAAGCTCAAATCGAAGGACAAGATCAATAACTTTGAGCAACTTCATGGTGATTCGATAGGCACTACTTGAGAGTGGTTTACTAAATGTTTGAGAAGCATCCCTAACCATAAGATAGTTGATGTTGCCTTGGTGGAGATATTATATCATGCCCTTGATGAGAACAGTCTGGCTTGCACTGGCACTATCATTAAGTGTATATTTCTAGATCAACCATTTGCAAGGATTGCTGAGCGTATAAAACAAGAGATCAAGATGAATTGTGCATGGGATAGCAGGATAGAGCTTCCATAAAGAGTTCATGTGTTGTTAGTGTGGGTTCAGAGCAAGTCAAAATTAATGAAGAGATTGTACAATAACTTGCTCAGCTTTGCACAAGCATAGAAGTGGTGATCAAGTAGAAACAAGAGAGCATGAATACAATTGTTCACCAACCTGGACGTGTACCTATGTAGAGGAGCCATACAATTAGAGGGATGCATGTTTGCGAATGATCAGATGGGGTTTTTCAAGACCAACAGCTAAGGGTCTAATCAATATTATTGGCGCCAAGGTAAAGGCTACCAAGGTCTAAACTATGGTAGAGATGGAGCTTTTAGAGACAACTAGGGTGGTTACTATGATAGGAATAGTGGTCCAGATGCAGATTGGGGTCGCAAAGAAGGCTTCAGAAATGGTCCTTATATGCCACCACACAACGGTGATGCACTAGCTACTCTGGGTGGTCAACAGTCTACTTTGAATCACTTGGACCCAGTCCATGGCATCCTGAAGCAAATCAACACCTAACACCTTAGCCAAACAAGAATCAAACCATCTGATGTGTGATCTACACCTTCGGCCATACAAGGCCTCAAATAGTGCCATCTGAATGCTGGAATGGTAACTGTTGTTGTATGTGAACTCTGACAATGGTAAGTACTGGTCCTATCAAGCCCCAAAATTGATAACACAGGCCCTAAGCATGTCAAGACCCAAGCTTAGGAGCTACACATGACACGGCGAATGAGTCTGTGGATGAGAAAACAAGTAACCAACATCAAGAGATCATACAGTTAGAATAAAGGGGATAAGGAAGTCTTTCATAGCTTAAAAATATACAAGAGTCAAGAGAGTCAAAGCTCAAATCATCATTATATAACTTGTCCAATAACACCTCTAAGCTTAGATTTGAGCAGGGGCCAAAACAACTTTTTGAGATCACCCTTTAGCATCAAAGTGCAACATAAAGAGATAACAAGAGTAAACGAGCAAATCTAGTGGTCACCAAACTTGAGGACTCACTAATAGCTTATCTTCAAGAGAACCAACTAGCCACGTAGAGGAGGAAGATAATCAAGTGGAGCTCCGATTCTTACATGGTGACATCATGTAGGCATATGGTATTATTAGTACGTTTGAATGTACTAAGTATGTAGGATGCAATGCAACAAGAGATGGAAAATATAATCGAAATGAATAATTATAAGCAATGGATTGAATAATAACAATATGACATGTATGAATGATGCTTAAAATAAAACAAGCTTATATAGAACATATTACATATGTAGGAAGAGACCACCTTTATAGACCAAGCAAACTAATACATGGAATCCAAGGTATGACCACCCCTTGGGAAGTGATTGAGAAATTTACCCCTCAATTGGTAGATGGGCATACCAACCCCCATCATAATGGTCAAGGAATATACCCTTCAACATGGTAGATGAGCATGACTACCCCCTATAAAAGTGATTGAGGAATATACCCCCCAATTGCTAGATAAGCATGATAACCCCCTCCCTCCCCAGTCAAAGTGATTGAGGTATAACACCTCCTCAACTAGGTATGGTCAACTTTCAACACTATAGATAGCTTTCATGAAAAAAACTCATATATACATTCCTTTCATCATCATAAAGTCACTTAACTCATATGTCATGCATTACGCCTTCAATGACTCAAGAATCCGTAACCAGACATTTTATGAAACACTTGGTGAGTGTGCAGTGTTAGTACAAAATCATTCAATTCAACAGTAAAATCATGTGAGAAAAACCAATGTAAAACCACCCAACAACACTTGGTATTACCCTCACGCTAAATACATCAAAACCCCTCATCAATTCACATAATAAATCATAGATTCATAGCTTAAAACATGATTAAATAGTTACATTTTATGAAACTCCAACATAGTTTATAATCAACATTCATAATAAGAGATACCATAGATGATCTAACTTGAAAACATGCAATTTATGTAAAAAGGAAGCTTGGAAAGCATGGGTGAAAAAACCTAATGGTTGAAACCCACATACCTTAACTTTGAAGATTTCCTTGATGAAGGTTTGATTGAGAACTTAAAGCTTGAATGAAATCCTTGAGATCCGAAATGAGATCGGGACACTAGAATTTTGGTGAAATATTGGTCTAAGCGTAAAAGAGGATTTTGGGGAATGTCTTGTATGATATGGATTTAAAATATGACTAAGTATAGGTATTTTTATGCATGGGAAATTTTAGGCCCAAGACCTAAAGGGCTTGGGCCGAAACAGGAAAACTGACATAAAATAACACATCTCTGCGATGGCTCCATGTCGCGGAGCAAATGTGTACCTTTACTAGAATCACAAAATTGGCAAAATTCATTTTTAAATGCGGGTCTTATAAAATTAGGGTTATGTCATGTCCAAAGTCCCCTGAAAGGGGACTGGCACCTGTTGCAGCAAGGCTCGGGAGAACTGGTGTATAACCATGCATTTTCTATGAATATTACAAGGGGTTCCCATATTCGACATAATTTTCAAAAAGTAAACAATAATAACAAGCTAAAAGAAAAAGCATATGACTAGGCCGTTGGAGCCACAATGTTTAAAGTATGAGAAATGACCACACTACTTTACATTGTATACAAAGACTATAGATAAGGAACAACACCTGATAAGGGTTTCGACAGGCCCCGCTTCATGAATAACTGTACTATATAAAAATATAAGCTCTAGATATACAAAGCCCCAAAGCTACCTGGAACTCATTAATAACAACTGGGTATCTTGTTCCTATTGGGGAGATCTACTAGTATATGTACCTATAGCATGAAATACAGGTCCCCTATAAGGGGCGTCAATGCGAGATAATGTACTGAATATGTAAGATAGGAAGTACTGTATATGAAGAAGAACCCAAATGATTTCATACAATGGTGGAAGGATAAGAGACCACCTTTAGTCATATTATGGAATCATGTACTTTATGTACTTTTTATTACTTTACCTTTCTTTACTCTATAATCTGTGCACAACATGTAATACAAGTGACAAGCTGATCAGTCGTAAATCAATGTCAGGATCGACACATGCTAGGCTTTCCTTTCACCCCTGGGTTATCCCCCGTAATTTGGGATCGACCCATGCTTGGTGATTCTTCCACCCGTGGGATACCACCCATCAATAAGCAACATATTTTATCTTTTATTTACCTTTGAGATGATTCTTTCAGTGGTCATAGTATTGGAGCTATAGGACTACAGATATAGAATGTGACACGTCAATAATCATTCAAGACAATACCACCATAAAAGGGTAGGTTACGCAAATAATGAAATGTGTAGGAGGCGAAACAACATATGAACTTTATTTAACAAAAGGGAACTCATGTATCTGGGTATCCAAGTATGTATGCAGATTTACAAATGACTATGTATTGAAGCATATGAACATGTTAAAAAGTGGTAACATGGTTAATGGTTATGTTGGAGTTTGTAAGTGTCTCTATATGCCAAGGAAGAATTTGGATTTCATGCCAAGTAATATGAATTCGTGTACCCTTACATACCTCGGTGTACGACCTCATTATTACCTTGAAGTAAATTTCTTTTCCCCCAAATGCTTATCTACAATAGAGTAAGTGATTAAACTAGTATTAGCAGCTAATAGATATGTCTTGGTAGTCCAATATCATAAAGAGTAATGCATAGGCAATAAGTGTGTAATTATCAACCCAAGCGTATTCTTTCAACCTTTCCACCTCTAATCGTATTTTCTAATATACGTTCTCATATAAATATCATGTTAAACTTCTTTAATTTCCATAACAGTCTCACAATGGCCCACAAAGAAAAACATATAACATTTATACACAACAAACAAGTAGGCGGCATAACATTACGTTCCTTCGCTACGTGTCGACGTCAACAATCCCAAACCATTTCCAACTTTAACCAAACTTTTCCCACCAGATTTACACATAAAAATAGCCCAAAAGTAGTACCAGAGTAGATGGAGGACATGCAATAACAATCTTCAACCATTAGCCCACAAGTTCCAATTAAAGGTACTATTAACATATCATACAAGAACTCATTTCCAAGGAGAACAAAAACGGTGCAGCAACCCATCTACATCATTACAGAACTAAAACACATTAAAAACAAAAACATTCCTTCAAAATCAAGCCAAAAAACAAGAGAAAATTTTCCAAATAAACAATAAAAGTGTACAACAATCTTTAGAACACATGCTGTCCAAAAATTCCAGCGCAAGTATAACCAGCCTATTCCTCTTGTTTTTCATGAAAAATCATACTAAACACACAAGTATTTTACTTACCTTTACGTTCAAGGAGTAGGGCTTCACAAAGAACCCTAAAAGTTTCTTGTGGCTGCTTTTCAAAGTTAAGAAAGAGTAGAGAGAAAACCTTGTAAAAGTTGAAATTTTTCCAAGTTTAAAGAGACTTAAAGGTGTTGCTTGTAAGCCCTTTCTAAAGGACCCTTTAGCCAAATTTGGTGTGGGTTTTAAGCCTTATATTATCAAGGTGGTGATATTGTAGCTTGCCCTTTTCACTTGGGCCTAATCTCAACTTGATGGGCCTTCTCTGCCAACTTTTTCCTTTTTCCTTCACTTTGATTTAGCCCAAATCGTCGAGTGAATTGTGACTGTACTTAGGACCTTTTATTATTCATCTTCGGCTATAAATGTTAGCGATTTATGATTCTAAAACATAGGCTAAAGTTATATTCTCAACACTGATTTTATTCAATATTGAACATGGACAAATTTGGTGTCGGGCCTCGTCTCTATCTAGCTATCAAATTTAAGCTAAGCACATGGGTGACTCACCTATCAGATTCCAAAGTCCTATAAGCACCTCATTTCTCTTACTTTATTTAGGGCCAAAATCCGCTCAATTAACTTAAAACGTCTATACACTCACTCGTCTTAAACGTTAGACGTATACATAGCCCTCTAAGCTAAAGATCAAGCATTTTTAAAAACAGGTTCTGATTTGACCAAGCCAAATCATGTTCCAATTGCATAGGAGTAGTACATGTAAGATGTGAGATTTTACAGGTTAGACCCATTTCACACTCAATTGTGCCCCCTCAATAAGAATATAAAGTTAGATTTTCTATATCATGCACGAATTTTGAGATATATAGAAATTACAATTATTGGCACTTCTGAGTTTTGGACACTTTTTGGGATTGTTTTAAACCATATCCTCTAACACCCAAATGGTGCGCTCTGACTGACCATCAATCTGAGGGTGAAAAGTTGAACTCAAATTCTCTCTAGTACCCAAACCATGTTGTAGAGCCCAAAAAAAGTGAGAAGTAATCATGCACCCTCTGTCTGACACTAAAGACACTGGCACACCATGAAATTCTACCATATCCTAGATATATAACCTAGCCAATTGCTCCACACTATAGCTAGTCTTCAACGATAGGCAGTTTGTTGACTTGGTCAATCAATCAACAACCACTTAAGCTGAATCAAACTTGCCAAAGCCAAGGGAAAACTTGTAACAAAATCCATAGTCACTCTCTCTCACTTCTACTTGGGAATAGGCATCCTTTGTATCAATCAACTAACTTTTGATGCTCATACTTCACCGATTAACAATTCAAACACTTTGCCACGAATTCGATTATGTCTCTCCTCATACCAAACCACCAATAATTCTTTTTAAGATCATGATACATCTTAGCTACACCCGAATAAATAGAATATTGAATACAATGGGCCTCCTCTAATATCAATCTCACCCAATCCCAACTTTAGGCACACAAACTCTACCATCAACCCACAAAAACCCATCAGAATAAATAATAGCCACTTTGGCTTCATCTCTCAATACTTTGTCACAGATCATGCATAATCTGGGGTCCTCAAAGTGGTGAGCACATATCTGATCAAGAAAAGAAGATTTAGCCTCCACAATGGCCAAAATACACTGATGAGGAGAACTATCCAAATGAACCATCTGCCTAATAAATGACTAAACTTTTACAGTTGAGGGCCTCTTCTTAGCCCTCAAAAATGCTAAAGTCCCCATACTAGTAGCCTTCTAGCTTAGAACATCTGCCACCACATTGGCCTTCTCGACGTTATATAGAATAGAGATATCATAGTCCTTAAGAAACTCCAACTATGTTTGAAACAAAAATAGAGATATGAACTCTTCAAGAAATGCACTGTGATTCCTGGTCATGTAGTAAATCCAGTGAGGATCAAACTCCTTTGGGTCTTCAAGACCCTCATGCAAATTAAGTGACTAGTCAAGAATTTAGAGCTGCTATCACTATGTTAGCTCAAGTTGTTGCTTTTCCAAAGATTTTCAATCTGGCTTCTTTGCTGAGAGATTTTGCAAAAATGAATTCCCCATCAGTTGTATGGTTTTAAGCTGGATGAATCTTCACAAGAATTCATTGATGATATCTACTAGGTAGTGTATATTATGGGCATATCTTCCAATAAGAAGGTAGAGTTGGCGGCCTACCAACTGAAAGGAGTTGCTCAAGTTTGGTTCACATAATAAAAGTCCAAGAGGAATGATGAAGAGGATCCTATTAGTTGGGAGGTGTTTAGGATATGACAGAATTGCGGGCCTGTTTATTAATACTTATTTGTGGTGCACAATTTCCTGGAGCTAAAGAAAGCTAAAGTTATGGAGTTCATGAATTTTAGGCATAGTGGTATGAGTGTGAGAGAGTATGACCTCAAATTTACAAAGTTTTCCAAGTATGCTCTTTCTTTGGTGGCTGATCATAGGGCTTGTACGAAGAAGTTCATTTTGTGGGGGAGTCCAAAAGGCCCTGGTTTGATGGTGGATTTTCACATGTTAAGTTCGGCAGTGGTTGTTTCCAACAATGCTAAGGGTTATCCAACAATGCTAATCAAAGTATTGATATTGATAGGGTGCCTAACTCTAACACTCAAGTTGATGGTGTTAATAGTGATTGTGCTACTCTTCCTAATTTTCCAAATTGTGAAAAGAATCACAGAGGTTATTTCTCGAGAGGATCAAGTGTTTGCTTTGGTTGTGGGAAGATAGGAAACAAGATCTTTGAGTATCTTATTATTTTCAAGAAAGGTAGAGAAGGTGTCAATAAGGTCAAACGATTGAAAGAGGGCAACTGCAATAAGGAGCCTAAGCTAAAGGAGGCGATGTACGTGGTAATCGATTCTATACTTTACATTCTGGGTAAGAGGTCGTGGAGTCTCCCGTTATGGTTACGTGTATGTTAAGAGTCTTTGATCTTAAAGTGTATGCTTTGCTTGAACTCAATGCAAACAATACCATTGTTATTCCTTACCTTGCCATAACGTTTAATATGTCTCCCAAAATCTTCTTAGAACCTTATTTGGTCAATACTTCGATTGTTAAGTCGGTCCTATCCATGAATGTTTATAAAAATTGTCCCATGTTTACCTTGTATAGAGTTTTTCCAAGCGATCTTGTAGAGCTTTACATGACAGATTTTGATTTTATTCTTGTTGTAGATTAGTTGCATGCACCTTATATTTCCATTGATTGTAGAACACATAGAGTCAAATTCCAAGTCCCTAATGAATCCATTCTTGAGTGGAAGGAAACCAATTCGATGTTCAAGGATATGTTTGTCTCTTATGTAAAGGCTATGAAAATAATTTCTAAGGTATGCATATATTGTGTTGTTTGGGCTATGGATGTTGACTCTGAGGTTCTTACTTTGATTCAGTTCATATAGTTTGTGAATTATCCAATGTCTTTGCTGATGACTGGCTCGACATTCCCCTCGAAATAGAAATTAACTTTCGCGTTGATTTATTACCCAACACTGAACCTATTTTTATACCTCCATATCAAATAGCCGCAAGAGAGTTGAAAAATTTTAAAAAACAACTGAGGGACTTTCTTGATAAAGCATTCGTAAGGCCTAGTGTATCTCCATTGGGTGCTCCCATCTTTTTTGTGAGAAAGAAGGATAGATCACTTTGTATATGTATGAATTATCGACAATTGAACAAGGTGACTATCAAAAACAAGTATCTGCTTCCACGGATTGATGAACTATTTGATCAATTACAAGGTGCAAGTTATTTCTCCAAAATTGATCTTTGGTCTTAACATCACCAATTAAGGGGGAAGGAGGACAATATTCCAAAGATAACATTTAGAACATGGTACGGTCATTTTGAATTCTTGGTTATATCATTTGGACTAACAAATACTCTCGCAGAATTCATGGACTTGATAAATAGGGTTTTCAAATTGTATTTGGACATGTTGTGGTGGTGTTCATAGATGATATATTTGTCCATTCATAGGATACAAAGAAGTATGAGAATCACTTTTGGATAATGTTGCAAACATTGAGAGAGAAGAAAATTTTTGCCAAGTTTAGAGAGTGTGAGTTTTGGCTTATTAGGAAGGTGGTTTTTCTTGACCATATTCCTTAGGGTGATGGTATTAGAGTTGATCTAAAGCAGATAGAAGTGATAACGAATTAGCCTAGACCATTGTCTCCTTTCGATATTAGGAACTTTTGGGTTTGGCCAGATACTATAGGAGATTTATTGAAGCGTTTTCTTCTATTGCCTCTCCTTTGACTAAGTTGACCAAACATAAGATGAAATTTTATTGGTCTGATGAACGTGAGAAAATTCGTCAAACATTGAAGGATCATATCTTAATGGTTCAATGAATATGAGAAAATTTGTCAAAGATTGAAGATTATCTTACTTTAACAAATATTTTGACACTGCTCAAAGGCTCAGATGGTTTTTTTGTTTATTATGATACCTCACGTGTAGACTTGAGTTGTGTTTTGATGAAGCATGGGAAAGTCATTTCCTATTCTTTAAGGTAATTGAAAGTGCATAAAAGAAACTATCCGGCTCATGATCTTGAGTTATTAGCTATTATATTTGCATTTAAGATTTGCTGACATTATCTCTATGGGGTGCATATTGATTTATTTACAGACCACAAGAGTTTCAAATATGTATTTAGCCAAAGTGATTTGAATCTAAGGCAAAAAGGGTGGTTAGAACTTCTAAAGGACTATGATATAAGTGTGATATTTCACTCAATCAAGGCAAATAATGTGGTCAATGCACTTAGTAGAGTTTCAATGGGAAACCTATCATATGTTGGTGTTGGAAACAAAGAGTTGGTTAAATGAGTGCACCATTTGGCTCATATATGGGTGTGAGGTTGAATGATTCAAGCAATGGTGGTGTGCTTGTGCAAAATATGGTAGAATCATCTTTAGTAGTAGAGATCAATACTAAACAAGAATGGATCCTACTTTTGTTGAGTTGAAGAGGTTGGTGGTTGATAAGAGGATTGAGATTTTCTCACAAAGGATTACCAGGGGCGGCTGTGTGTCCCTAATACTGATGGACTAAAGGAGAAGATTCTACATGAGGCTCATAATTTACAATATTCTATTCATCCATGATCTACAAAAATGTATGGAGATTTGAGAGAAGGGTATTCACGGAATGGCATGAAGAAGAACATGGAAATGTGTATGGTAAGGTGTGTAAATTGTCAACATGTGAAAGTTGAATATCAAAAGCTAGGTGGTTTAGCCCAAGATAGTGATATACCTACTTAGAAATGGGAGGAGATGAATATGGACTTCATTTTATCTTTGCCAAAGACTCGGAAGCAATTTGATTTAACATGGATGGTTGTTGATAGAATGACGAAATCAACCCACTTCTTGTTGGTAAAGACTTCATATGGTGCTAAAGATTATTCTAAGGTTTATATCTAAGAGTTGGTGAGGTTTGATGGAGTTCCATTGTCTACCATATCATACCATGATACCCAATTCACTTTTTATATTTGGAGGTCATTTCAAAAGGGCCTTGGTACAAAGGTGAAATCAAGTAATGCATTTCATCCTCAATTGATACGTAAGCTGAAAGCACAATACAAACATTGGAAAATTTGTTAATAGCATGTGTGCTTGATTTCAAAGGTGGTTGGGATGATAATCTACCTCTAATAAAATTTGCTCATAATAATAGTTTTCACTCGAGTATTGAGATGACACCATCCGAAGCCTTAAATGGTAGACAGTGTAGGTACCTAATGGGATGGTTTGATGTAGGGAAAATATGCTTTATTGGATCTAGTTTTGTGCTTGATGCCATGGACAAGGTAAGGACCATAAGGGAATGGCTGAAGGCTTCCCAAAGTAATCAAAAGTCATATTCAGATGTTAGGAGGATGGACCTTGAGTTCGAAGAAGGTTATTGAGTCTATTTGAAGGTTTCACCTATGAAGTGTATAATGAATTTTTGGCGAAAAGCGAAAATTGAGTTCTAGATATATAGGACCTTACTGGATCTTGAAGAAGATTGAAGAAGTGGCATATGAGCTAGATTCGTCGATAGTGTTAGTTATGGTTCATCCATTGTTTCATGTGTCGATGTTGAGAAAATTCTTGGGTGATGAAAATATCATTGTTCCTTTGAAAACTGTGAGCATTAAGGAACAATTGACTTATGAAGAAGTGCCAGTTGAGATTTTAAATCAAGAACTGAAGAGATTTAGAAATAAAGAAGTTGCATACGTCAAAGTTTTATAGAGGAACCAACAAGTTGAAAGTATCAATTGGAAAGTGGAGGCGGACGTGATGAAATTATATCGTTACCTCTTTCCTTCTATTCAAGTCTAAGTACCTAAATTTTAACTATTTCTCCAAATTCTAACGAATCTAGTTTTCCTTGTCATATTACATAAATACATGATCATAAGACTGCTTTCATATGATATTTGATGTATAAGTTTCATGATTTCATGAAATTGATGTTTAAATTGCATTTTTTTGCTTTTATTTTGATTGTTGGTTTTGTTTCTACTCTAATCAACCTTGCTTTTGTCTTATTTGAGGATGAATGATTCCAAGGGGGGGATATTATAATACTCTGCTTGCCTAAAAGTCTATAAAATAAATGAAAAAGTTACAAAAAATTTATATTGGACTAATATTATCAGCCCATTTATAACTTGAAGTTTGATCCATGGGTAGCAGATAGGTGTCCTAGACTAGACCTTGAGAGATGAAAATTTTTCTACGTCTGGAATGTTTATATTAATAGGCTTACGATCCATAAAATGGACTATGAAACATACTGTGTGCTCCTGGTTCAAAGGTACAAGTTTTAGTAGCCAAATTTATATGCCAAGCAAAGTACGAGGGTACTCTGTGGACCGTAATTCATTTTATGATCCATAATATGTGCCTTAGTATGGATTAGAGGGACAAAATATTTTCCAAGTTTGGAGGGACTTTTACGAGGGCTAACTATGACTCGTTCCTCATAAAAAGGAACTAGGGGTCATAAAATAGATCTCGTAAATGGAGATTCAAACTGTCCTTGTAACACCTCTCATGCAACTCAAATTTTTTTCCTATAGCATAGTGTTTTAATATCCTAAAATTCGAGCGTGATTTCACAAATCTGACTTTGTAACAATTTTTAAGGGGAAAATTGTGTAGGAAAGAGATGGTATTCGATTTCTAGGTCACCCGTATCAAAAAAAATGTTTTGGGTGATTCGAGGCTTATCTGGTAGGGTACGTAACTAGTCCAGGTTGTGGACTTGGTCCTCCATAGTACAAAAATGGCCTAAACACATTCCTAGGCCAACATAAAAAAATTGAACTTCACATAAAAATGACCTACACTACAATGAGTCTGAGTCGTGGACTTGTCACACCATAGGTAAAAAAATTTCAAATTTTCTCTATTTTAGTTGGGGTATTTGGGTAATAACCCAACACTTATATAGATGGGAATCCTTCATTTTTCAGTCATTGTAAGCTCTAAATCTCTCAAAAGCCCTACTAAGATCCTCTCTGATTTTCATTAAATTCCTCAATTAAATTCAAGACTCAAGAACACTCTGCAGTTCAAGAATTCGAGTGAAGCCCACAAGTCCTCAAGTTTTCCTTCAAGAATTTTCAAGTTTCACGTATGTGGGTCTTCATCCATGGTCCTTCCACCCATGGAGACCAACTCTTCCTTTTTATGAAAATTTCATGATTTCAAGCCCTGAAACTTTGTGTGTATTTCTTATTATGCATTATAAACATGAGTTATGTTTGATTTCACCAAGAATTGGTATGATTATGCATAAACATTTATTTCCAGATTATTCTATGGCTTGATTTAAGAATATTTAAGTTATGCGTGGCATGAACTCTAGAATCTATGAGATATTATAGATTTGTAAGATGGATTTCATGAAACCTAACTAAGGGTTTTACTATTATTGCTGGAGGGTTGTTTGAATACCTTTCATGATTTTTAAGATTAATTGCATACTCTCACCTATTTGACTACGTCTACATGACAAGGATTCTTATGTTGATGAAAGACTATTGCATGTTTTGCAAGACAAGTATAATATGATAAATTATTGGATCCTAAGCATGAACTAAACTTACGACAAGTTCCTATGATTGATAAACAAGAATTTGATCCTTTATGCTAAGTGAATGAATAATATCTACACGAAGGGGCCAAGTATGATAACTTTTTTACCCTCTTGTATAGGCTAATACTCACTTGAAGGGGTCAAGTTCATAAAAGCGGTACTATTACTATGTTGACACACTTTTACAAGTTATTCATGTTATGATTGCTCTTATGATTATGTTAAGTTATTCTGTGGGACTAGACTTAGCACTGAAGAAGCTTAAGGTGGGGGATCAACCCAAAAGGTCCTTATATAAAATCTTGGTCTCTTAACTATGTGCCACCATAGGTTCATGTTATTCCCTCAATGGGCTTTGTATGATTTACCTTGGCAAGTAGACCACTTTTTTCTAGTGGGACTCCATGTAGTAGGTTGTATGGTTTTATATGTCTGTTAAGGTGTCCTCCCGCACATGTATAATTTATGATGCAAGTTTGACTATCTCCATACACGTTAAGGATTGATCATACATGTCATATTGATATTATATCTATTGATTATTGTTGTGCATACTATCTAATTGTGACTTATGTTCCTTGTTGCTTTGCACCCCGCATACTTAGAACTAAGTACTAATACATCTTTTGCATACATGATCAAACCATGTAGGGACCAGATCTCCCATTCATCCTCCTCCACATGGTTATATAGCTTGTTGAAGAATGCTATTGGTGAGTCCTCTATTTTGGGGATAACATCCACTTACTTTCATGCTTTTGTTAAGACTTCTCTAATTATAGAAATTTATCCTTTGAGGGTGAGACCGAGAGATGTCTTAGCACCCATTCCACTAATGTTAGAGGTGTTATTGGATATGAATATGGATGTTATGAGCTCAACTCCTATGATGTTTATGTAATTATTGAAGACTTCCTTAGTCCTTATCCCCTTGTATGTGTTGGTACTTGTTGATGATGAGATGGAAGTCCTAAGTCCTTATTGCCCCCTTAGTTTGAGTCATACTTATCCGTCCTTTCGAATTTATTTTCTATGTGATCATGCTAATCCTCTTCCCTATAACATGCTTATATACTAAGTCCAAAGTCCCACTTCCCCTAGAATTATGCGCTTGTTGGTTAATTATGCTTCCACAACTAAGGATGTGCCATGTATGCTTAAGAGGCTTGTTTGGGGTCCCTTTGTGTTCCATTTGTTGTGTCACACCTAGGCCCTAGGCTTGGGTCATGAAAAGTATGCTATTAGAGCACTAGTTTTATAAATGTCCTCGAAAATTCAACACATCACATCAAGTAGAGTCTTGTTCATGATTGTGAAGTGTCCCACAACTATGAATAGGAGGCTATGAGGCTTTTGAGGAATGTTTCACTTCTTCATATTTTATATCATGCTTTGAGAGTTAAATTGAGACTTCCTATTCCTAATGGTTGGTTTTTTCTCTCTTACAGATCATGCCTCAAATAAGAGCAGCACGATGAACTCCTACTCCTGAAGGTGAACTGGCCCCACCGGCTCCACAAGCTCCCCAAGAAGAGTTTGTGACCACTCATCTCGAGTACCAGAATGTTGTCTCTTTTTTGGCAGAATCAATGACCATCAAAATGAACTAAGTAGCCCAAGATCTTCATTCTCCTACACTGGTATCAAGAGTGAGAGACTTGACGAGGATGAACCCTCCAGAGTTTTATGGCTCCAAAGTTGAGGAAAACCCCCAAGAATTCATTGGTAAAGTGTACAAAGTATTGAATACTTGTGTCAGAAATTCCTCGAATCGCTCCGAATAAATTAAATACGTGCATTAAGATACGAAGGCTTCTTATTCAACAAATTGGTCTTTTTTTTGTTCAATCATTGGTTGGATGGTTAGGACACCCTATCTTTAGAGATAAGGAAGGGCGTGAACTTTTTGTACTTTGATATTATGGCGGCGTGTTCGGAGGTGAAAATGAAATTATCGGCCTATCAACTCAAAGGCCTTATTCAAATTTGATTTTCTCAATGGAAGTTAGAGAGTGAGATGATGAACA
Organism: Solanum clarkiae; assembly: GCA_011800125.2. Classification (NCBI taxonomy): domain Eukaryota; kingdom Viridiplantae; phylum Streptophyta; class Magnoliopsida; order Solanales; family Solanaceae; genus Solanum; species Solanum clarkiae. Next base: position 13,052 of record JAABOM020119684.1, on the reverse strand, counting down.
TATTCTTGTAGAAGAGTTCAAAGTTGCCTGCCTCAACTGGTTCTTTCCTATCGAACTAAGGGAGGCACAGATGAGGGAGTTCATGAATCTGAAGAAAGGATCCATAAGTATAAGGGAGTATTCCCATAAATTCAACAAGCTATCAAAATATGCTCCACACTTTGTTGACAACTCAAGGGAAGAATGAACATGTTTGTGTTGGGGATATCTGACTTGGTCAATAAAGAATATTGCATCACGATGCATGTGGGTGATATGGACTTGTTTTGGCTCATTACTTATGTTGAGAAACTTGTATGTAAGAATCTTAGAAAGAGAGGGAGTGGGGAGTCAAAGGCCTCTTGGTATGATGGATGTTTTCAAGGAGCTAATAGTTGTCAATTTCAAGAAGGCCACAAGTTTCAACTCCAAAGGTCCTCTAATGATCAAAACCAAAGGTTCGCCAATGATAGGTTCCCAAACCCTAAAGATCATGGTGGTAATGGTGGAATGACTCATCCTAGGTTCCCAAAATGTGGAAGAAATCATGGTGGCAAATGTTTGAGGGATTCGAATGCTTGATTTGGGTGTAGAAAGGTAGGCCAAAATATTGTTGAATATCCTCATGCTCAAAACAAGGGAATAGATGTCCGTCCTCAAGGACAAGGTACCTATGGTAATCAAAGGGGCTATGGCGGTCAACAAGGAGCTCTACGTCACAACTAGTTTTATGCTCTTCAAGGGAGGCAAGGGGTGGATGACGCACTCAATGTTGTTACTGGTATGTTGAAAGTGTATGATTATGATGTGTTTGATTTAAACCAATTGGCAAGCTAAAAGGACTGTTTACACATTGGAAGATATGTTTGGGGATTGTGTCTTGGAATTCAAAGGAAGTTCGCATGAGCATTTTCTACTTATTGAGTTTGGCTAGAACAACCGTCATCATGGAAGCATTAAAATTATGTCATTCGAGGTGTTGTACAATAGACGGTGTAGATTGCCTGTCGGGTGGTTGAAGTCGGTGAGATGGCATTGCTAGGACTGGACCTTGTCATGAATTCTATGGAGAAAATTAAAATCATAAGGGAAAAGATGCAAACAACTCAAAGCCAATAAAAGTCCTACTGTGATATAAGGAGGAGGGATTTTGAGTTTCAAGTTGGTGATTAGGTCTACTTGAAGGTGTCTCCTATAAAATGTGTGATTCGGTTTGGTACGAAGGGGAAATTGAGCCCTAGGTATGTAGGGCTTTACAAGGTGGTGAGAAGAGTGGGAAAGGTGGCATACGAGTTGGATCTACCCCATAAGAAGCATTTCATCCATCCAGTTTTTCATACGTCAATGTTAAGGAAGTTCATAGGTTATCAAACTCCATAGTTCCTTTGCATGATATGAACATTGAATAGGATTTCAGTTATGAAGAGATATCGACTGAGATTCTAGATCAACAAGTGAAGAAGCTAAGGAACAAGGAAGTTACAAGGTCAAAGTGCTATGGAGGAATCAACAAGTTGAGGGTGCTACATCAAAAGCAGAAAAGAATATGATAAAGTGTTACTTGTATCTATTCCATTTTACTCAAGCCTAAGGTATTAAGAAATACTTCCAAAAATCTATAATTCCTCGCACTTTAGTTTTGCATGATGCATACACTTACTCTTATATTTATGGATTGTTCAGAGACATGTTTTGAAAGTAGATTTTGAAAATCTTATGAAATGATGTTTAAGTTGCATTTTTGCAAGCATGCTGGGTTATTAGCTGATAAGCAATTCAATAGAGTCTGTCTTTAAGTATATTTGGGGACGAATATTCCCAAGAGGGAGATATTGTAACGACTCCAAATTTAAGAGCCTAAGAGTGCAGAAAAGTTGGACAAAAAATTGACCTGGAGTCAGTTTACGTTGAATTATGGCTAGTTGATGGACTTACGACCCTTAGTTAGGTCCTTAAACATGAAATTAGGGAAAGGGAAAAAGTTTCCAAGTGTGTGGTAACCCACAAACTCAATGACAACTCATAGAAAGGATGACAGTCCAAATGTAGGTTCATGGATGAGGGCCTTGACATGTAGGAAATTCAAAGTTTGCTGAAAAGTAACCTACGATTAACAACATGGACCATAGACCATGCTACAACCTATAGAAGCCATTCACAAGTAAGGTCTAGTTAGATGCAGAAAATGGCTAAGTCTGGAAGGACTCTACGAGTCTAACCATGAGTCGTTAATCAAAGGATGGACCGTAGAATGGGTTCATATTTTTGGGGTTAGCAAATCAATTTCAAGAATTTTGGAAAAGTTAATAGGACAGACAATGACTATGATCCATGGTTCATCCACGACCCGTAAATGGGCTTCTGTAGAATCAATTTGGCATTTTTAATGAAGGATAGTTTTATCATTTTTGCAAATCTTATTCCTAAATAATGTTATTTTTGAAGTCTAAAGTGGCCTACCATCACATCCCAAAATACACCCTTGGTGTGATTGGCACCCGCCAATACAATCTATTGGGAGGACCAACATCCATACATGTATCTAAATTATCAAAGCACAGAGATAAAACCTAAGGAACTCCAAAACTCATCAATACACAGAACAATAGAGTAAATATCAAACAAAAATGGCATATCAATTTATGAAAGGAAAAAGATCACTTAAGAAAATATCTCTAGCCTAAATACCACAATAAGATCATGGAGCATCTAACAGAATGATAAGAGTTTAACTATCGGGTATACAAACCCTAAGAAGAATTAGAGTGTAAATTACAATAGATACAGCTAAAGTAGTAGCCTCCACGAATAATCTGAAGGCTTACCTCACCAACAAAGTCCATGAAAATGAACTTGTCAGCCATAAGTCTCACCCCTACAATAGTATTTGCATTGCCATGCAAGTAAGGAGTGAGCTATATATAAATATAATCCAAGAGGATCCTCGACTCGCTACTTTAATACTCTTGGAACATGAGTTATAAAATAAATATGCATAGTGGATATACATAAATAATATACACAAGAATATACTTCATATTAAGCTCAATAAGTTCAAATAAATATTTAAAAGGGTTACTACATGTCTCCATTCAATCCACACTCAAAACTTTTCATAAACAATAGTGAAGGAGACCAGCACATCACTCCAACAAGTCTATGAAAACATATATAATACTCTAAAAATATACTATGACAGTGTGTACAAACCTCCTAACATATTATGCTAGCATAGATATGCCCCTAATATATTACAGCAGCTATGTTGCCCCTAATAATCATATCACAATAATGAAGAAGGATATCCAGCATCACATAACATATAACTCATGAAAATATTCTATATTCTTCTCAAAAATAACGTCTGAAATGCCCCAAAAAGTGCCCGAAAATGTGCCTCGAAAATGCCTATAATTCTAATTTCTATATATCTCAAATTTGTGTGTGATATCGAAAATCTGACTTTATCTTCATGATCAGGGGGAAAAATTGAGTGGGAAATAGGTCGATCCTTGATTTTAGAGCAACTGTAGTGAAATTTCATTTCACCAAAATTTCATTTTCCAGTAAGGGTACATGTTCTCTCCGTGACGCGGAGCCATCGCGGAATAGTGTATTTTGTTGTCAATTTTTAAAATCTTGGCCTAAGGCCTTGAGGTCTTAAACCTTCTTATGCATAAAAACACCTATGCTTAGTTATATTTCAACTCCATATCATACAAGAGATTCCCCAAAACCATCTCTAACACTTAGCCAAATATTTCATTCAAAATCAAGTGTCCCAATCTCAGTTCAGATCTCAAGATTTTCTTTTGAGCTTCAAGTTCTATTATGATCTTCATCAACGGAATCTCCAAAGTTGAGGTATGTGGGTTTCAACTATTGGGTCCTTTCACCCATGGTGCCCAACCCTTCTATTTATGTAAACTGGATGTTTCCAAGTTGACTTATCTATGGGTACTTCTTACTATAAATTTGATTATAAACTACGGGGGGTTTTATGAAATGTGGACTATTTAAGCATATTTTGAGCTCTAAATCTATGCTCTATGATGAGATTTGATGAGGGATTTTAATATATCTTGCGTGAGGGTGTTACAAAGTGTTGGTGGGTTGATTTACATTAAGATTTCTGACATGAATTTACTCTTGAATTGCATAATTTTGAAATTGCATTACACACCCGCTAAGTATTTGATAAAATGTCTAGTTTAGGATTCTTGAGTTATTGATGATCTATTGTATGACCTTTGAGTTAGGTGACTTTATGATGATGAAAGGAATGTATTTATGTGTTGATTTAATAAAAAGTATCTATCATTTTGCTTGTTGACCACACTATGTTGATGATGTTGATATCTCAATCACCATGGATGGTAGGATGTGACAACCATGAACCAATTGAGGGATTGATACCTCAATCACCATGGATATAGGGTGTGACAACCATCAACCAATTAAGGGGTTGATATCTTAATCATCATGGATGGTAGTGTGTGACAACTATCAACCAATTGAGGGATTGATATGTAACAACCTCAAAAGGTGCCCGAAAATATGCCTCGAAAGTACTCGAAATCGTAATTTCCATATATCTAAAAATCTATTCATTATTTCTAAAATCCAAATTTATATTCTTGTTTAAGGGGTCAAATTAAGTGGGTAATGGGTCTAACACCAATTTATAGCAACTGTATCAAAATTCAAAAATCGCAAAGAATGCTATTTAGAAGGGTCAATTTTGAAGGGGCATATCTCTTAGTATATAAAGAACCAGGTGGCCAAACGACCCACCAACTTAAATCCCTTTGAATTGGCTTTACGATGCTCTTTGCTTCACCTCATTCAAAGTTCAGATGAAGGATTTATGTCCATTTTCGTAGAACTCGTTCGTGCAGAAAATGCAGATTCAAGTGGCTATTAGCGTCGTCTCCGCGACACGGACCTGTGTTACATTGGCCCTATTTGTTTTATTTCGGTCCAAGACTTTCATGTCTTAGGCCCATGGGTTTGCATACATGTTTTTACCTATACTTAGCCTTATTTCACCCTCATACCATCCTCAATATTCCCAATATCCTCTCAAACACTTAGACTAATATCTCACCCTAAATTCAAGTCTCAAAACTTAATACCAATCTTAAGGATTTCTTCAAGGATTTAATATTGATTTTACATGTGGTCTTGTACATTGAGAAATTTACTGTACAGTGATTTTAGTTCATAAAAGTATGGTTATTTTAGCACGTTTTGAGCTCTAAATCTTGGATCTAATGTTGGATTTGATAAGGGGTTTTGATGTGAATGTCTTGGAGGTATTGCAAGGTGTTGATTTATGGTGTTACTATAGATTTTCTTGTATGATTTCATCTCTAAATTGTATGATTTTTTACCCCCATCACACACCCCCAAGTGTTGGATAAAATTTTCGGCTAGGATTTCTTGTGGAATTGAAGGTCCAATGCATGTCTTATGAGTTGAATGATGTTATGATGATTATGTGATGATGAAATAATGTTGGAATGATGATGCAATGATTGTATGCATATGATGTATAATGATGAGAGGAAGTGAAGGTATATGATAACTTTATGACGATGAGAGTATATTATTCATGAGTTGATTTCATGGAAAAATAGCAATAGTGATGAAATCTAACCAAAGTGAGGGGTTGGTACCTTATAAACTCAAGTGAGGGGTTGGTGCCTCGCACCAAAATATAATGTTCTATTCTTATACACTTGATATGCCCTATGCAAGTATGAGTTATTTAAGAATGTTTTACTTAAGCATTGATCGTACATGTCATATTGCTTTATGATGTCTATTGTTTACCGTTATGCATTTCGATTATAATGCCTATCTCTTGTTGCATTGCATCCCATATACTTAGTATATTCAAACGTACTAATGCATATCTTATGCCTACATAATATTATCATATAGGAACCGGAGCTCTATTTGGTCATCATCCTCCTCCACGTAGCTAGTGGTATCCATTCAAGCTAGTTGATGAGTCCTCATGTCTGAGGGCAATATCTATGTTCTTATGGTATGTACTAAAGACTATCCTTCTTTTTGGTATACTTATACTATGAGGGTGAGCTCAGTTGCTCGTCTTGACACCCGTTAAGTGCTGTGTTAAAGGTGTTGTTGGACAAGTAATGGATTATGCCTGAGCTTTCACTTACTTATGATATTCAAGCTATTTAAATACGAGTCTCTCCCATAGTCACAATTCCCCTTATTTATGTTTCTTACGTTGTTTTGCATTGCTTCCGCGACCAAGGATGTGTAATGATATGCTATGTGGCTTGTTTAGGGTTCCTTCGGGTTCCCCATTCGCCAGTCATGACTAGGCCATAGGCTTGGGTCGTGACATGATACCTCAATCACCATAGATGGGAGGGTTTGACAACCATCAATCAATTGAGGGGTTGATACCTCAATCACCATGGATGGTAGGGTGTGGCAACCATTAACCAATTGACGGGTTGATACCTAAATCACCATAGATGGGAGAGTGTGACAACCATCAAGGTTGATTCCTCAATCACCTTTGCAAGGGGTAGTAGGCCTTGGATTCTATAATGGTGGTCTCTTACTATACATATAATATATCTATATAAGCATGCTTGCTTCAAGCATCAGTCATGCGTGCCATATTGCTATATGCTCATCCATTGTCGAATTATGCATTTTCATTATGTTGCCTATCTCTTCTTGCATTGCATCCTGCATGGTTAGTACATTCAAATGTACTAATGCATAATCTATGCGTACATCATGTTACCATGTAGGAATGAGACCTCCACTTGATCATCCTCCTCCTCTACATGGATAGTAATATCTTCAAAGAAAAGTTTTGGTGAGTCCTCAACTCCGGGGATGATTTTATTGCTCCTATATTGTGAAAAGACTTTCTTTCCTTTGATGTATGCTTTTGACTTTGAGGGTGAGCTCGAAAGGTTGTCTTGGACCCCGCTAAACTCTACATCTAGAAGTGTTGTTGGACAAGTTATGTGATGATGCTTTGAGCTTTGACTCTCTTGACTCTTGTATATTTTTAAGCTATGAAAGACTCCCTTAGCCCCTTTATCCTTAGTTTATGTTCTCTTGTTGCTTTATACTTGCTTCTGCGACCAAGGATGTGTATGATATGGTAAAAGGCATGTTTGGGGTTCCTTAGGGTTCCTCATTCACTGTGTTACGTCTAAACCCTAGGTCTGGGTCGTGACAATATCTAGGGTTGACTAAAGAACACCTCTGTCATGCACATGCTTGTCCCACACATGCACCAGACATAGAGAAAAATATATTTTTCAAAGCATGTTTGTAAACCAAGAACTAAAGCATCATGTCTCACTTACCTAATAAATGGCAAGTTCTACAACCTTGCATACATAGAACACCCACCAAAATAACCCCCACTTGCCTTAAACTATGTAAAATATTGATTTTCATATCAATTATATTGGTCAACTCAAGTCTCCATATCCTTAACCTTCAAGTTTAGAGTTAAATCTTAATACCTAATACCTTAGACTATAAATAAAGGTAAAGGTATTCTTAGTCTCATTGTTAAAATTTAACTGGTGAAATTTCTAGTAAATATGTTTTCAACTAACAAGAGCACACAATAACAAGAAAATACCTGCACATTTTCACCCAAAATAGTGTAAAAAGATCAAGTTGATTCTATGTATGAATTTTCCCGAATCACCTTGTGCGTTATGTGTTTTCTTCGAGGAGAAAGAATGAAAGAAGAAGGATAAACGATTTCCCTAATTCATTGTTCTTTTATAGCACAATAAAGAAGGGAAAAAAGGGGTTGTTTGTCACCTCTTCTATCTCCCCCCTTTTTGGTTCTTTTTTAAAAAGTTATCAACGGTTAAAATTACCAATCAACTCTTCATTAAACAAATGAAGGTTATTATATTCTCCCCAATTAAAATGACGTTCTTCCTCGAAAAAGTGTAAAACCATACATGAAGTGTCAAGTAAGTGAGGATATCTATCTCACATATTTGCCTCGAACTCCCAAGTAGCCTCTTCAGTTCGATGAATACGCTATAAAAATTTTATTATAACATCGTCTTTGGCCTCAATTGTTGTAATTACCTATCCAAAATAGATTTTGGACCTTCCTCATATGTTAAATTTTCATCAAGCTCTACACCTTCTAGATTAATATTATGGATATCATCACAAACATACCTTCGAAGCTTAGATATGTGAAATACAAGATGTACAATAGACAATCTCAGTGGTAAAGTAAGTCATTATGCCACTAATCCAATCTGATCGAAAATCTCATAAGGATCAATATATCTAGCACTCAACTTACCTTTCCAATTAATTCTTATAACTCTTTCACAGGAGAAACTTTCAAAAGGATCTTTTCGCCCCTCAAAACTCCACATCACGGACTTCCTTATCTGTGTAAGATTTTTGTCCACTTTGTGCTGTTTGAAGCCATTCTCGTATCACTGCAACTTTCTTTAAGGCCTGCTAAACTAAATCTAGACCTAGTAATTGTGTTTCGCCGGAATCAAACCATCAAACTAGTGATTGAAACTTGCAACCATATAGAGCCTCATATGGTGCCATCAATATACACGATTGATAACTATTTACAAGAAAACTCTACTAACAATAATTCATACTCCCAATGTCCATGGAAATCAATATGCAACTTCTAGGCAAGTGCTCAAAGATCTGAATAACCCACTCAGACTTCCATCAGTTTGGGGATGAAAAGCTGTACTCAACTCGGCTAGTGATTCCATTAACTTCTGAAAGGACTTCCAAAACTCGGTAGTGAATTGTGTACCTCAATTTAATATAATTGAAATAGGTAATCTATGAAGCTAAAGTATCTCTTGAAGGTAAATGTTTACTAACTGGTTTGTAGTGTAAGTAACCAGAACTAGTATGAAATAGACAAATTATCTGAGTCTGCCCACAATCACCTAAATAGAGTTGTGCTTTTAGAAAGTATTTGGCAACCCAATAACAAAGTCCACAGTAATCCTTTCCTACGTCCAACCTGGGAAAATCAAGTTTTGCATTACTCAACTAGGTTTTTGATGTTCATATTTGGCCTATTGGCAATCCAAACAACTAGTCACAGGCTTCCAAATATCAACCTTCATACATTTCCACCTGTACAAACCATGTAAGTCTTAATACATCTTCGAAGCATATGGATGGATAGAGTATTGCGAGCTATGAGCCTCTTCAAGTATTAGCTGTTTTACCTCACCCACCATGGGTATACACAATCTGCCATGTCGATCAAAACACCCTCGCCATCAATTGATAATGAATTCATGCCTCCACATTACACTCGAGCTCGTAATCTAGCTAGTTGGGGATCGTCATACTGGCACACATTGGCTTCTCCAACAAAGGAGAATTGCACCACCATACCTACAAGAAACCTGTCAGGCAGTGTATGATCAATTCATCCTCCCTTATTGGCTAAAGAATGAATATCCCTAGCCATAGGCTGCTTTTCAATAGCAATACAGGCTAAGCTGCCCATAGAATTTCTACTCAAAGCATGTATCACCATATTCTCCCTTCTGGGAAAATACAAAATAATAAGGTCATAGTCTTTAAGTAGCTCCAATCGCCGTCGTTGCCTCCAATTTCAGATCTCTTTGCTTGAATATATACTGCAAACACTTGTGATTAGTATAGACTTCACAAGGCTTGCCATAAAGATAGTGACGCCAGATTTTGAGTGCAAATATAATTGCAACCAATTCTAAGTCATGTGTTTGGATAATTCTTTTCGTGAATCTCTAGCTGTAAAGAAGCATAGGCAACCACTTTACCATTTTGCATTACCCAATCTACATTTAGACGCATCACAGTAAATGGTGAAATCACCCTCTACTGTAGGTAAGGTCAAAATAGGATCTTTAGTCAATGCAGTCTTTAATTCTAGGTACTCTCTTCACATTCATCTGACCACTGAAAAATCACACCTTTCTAAGTTAGATGTATCAATAGAGCGGCTATCCTTGAGAAACCCTCTACAAATCGTCTGTAATATCCAGCTAGTCCCAAGAAATTGCGCATCTTCATAGGATTATTAGGTCGAGGCTGATCACCAACAACTTCTACCTTTCTTTTGTCAACTTGAATCCTATCTTGTGACATCATGTGTCCTAAAAGGAAATTTTTCTTAACCAAAACTCACATTTTGAGAACATAGAATAAAGCTTTTCTTCCCTAAGAGTCTGCGATACAACTCACAAATGATGTTCATGTTCATCCTCATCTCGACAGTAGACAAAAATTTCATCAATGAATAAAATCACAAACTGGTCTAAATATGGCTTGAATACCCTATTCATGAGGTCCGTAAATACTGCAGGTGCATTAGTCAATCCAAAAGACATCACCAAAAATTTAAAGTGCTCGTACCTAGTTCGAAAAGCTGTCTTTGTGATATCTTCGGCCTTTATTCTTACCGGATGATAACTTGATCTCAAATTAAATTTGGAAAAGTAAGTAGCACTCTGCAACTGATCGAATAGATCATGAATATGAGGCAATAGATATTTATTCATGATTTTTGCCTTATTTAATTGCCTATTATCGATGTATATTCTCATCTTGCCATTTTTCTTTTTCAAAAATAATAATGGGGCACCCCAAGGTGATACGATAGGCCTAATAAGCCCCTTATAAAGTATCTATTAGAGTTAGACCTTCAAATCTCTCAACTCAGCTTGAGCCATACGATACGGAGGTGTAGAGATAGATTGAGTGCCTTGCACTAAATCAATGTTGAACTCAATTTCTCTCATCAGAGGCGGCTAAGTATTCTTGAAAAATATAAACAAATTCTTTCACAATTGGAACACTATCGATAGTAACATCCTTCCCTCGAGGATCATGGACAGTAGAAATAAGATTCAAAGCACCCATGGTTAATCATTCGGCGTGACTTTAAATAAGATATTATCTTTTCTTATGTTAGAGAAGTCATAACTTTCCATACCAAAGATGGTTCTCTGGGGAAATTAAAATGTACCAGTTTAGCATAACAATCAACCAAAGCATAACACGATGCTAACCAATCCATGCCCATAATTACATCAAAGTCATGTAGCAACAACTCTAATAGATGGTCCACCTACTCCCTAAGAAACCTGTGCACCCTGTCGACCCTATTCACGAGCATCTTATGGAGCGACCCTAATTGGCTGAATCTGACCTTGAGTATCTGCCATATTCCTCTGCACTTACGTAGTAACTTGACTAGTACCAGGATCTCCCTTAGTATAAAATTAAGCAATATGACCTCTTTCACTACAAGTAAAACAAGGAAAACAAGGACCACCAATACCAAAGCAGTGACCACCACGATTCCTACCATAATTAGGACACCTTGGATATGTCCAGACTGGGAGAAATTATCACCCTTCTTCTGCATCTGTTGTTGGCCCTTTCTATCTGGATAATAACTCTTAGAAAATTGTACCATCGACTCTGACTGAGTAGGGTTAGACTGCCCATGAGCAAATCGACTCTTGCCTCTAGATGGAGCATTGCTAGATCCACCTATATTATGTGTCTTTTTCTTTCTCACTCGATTTTCTCCATTACCCAATAGGACTCACAACAAAGAGCAGTGTCGACCACATCTGAATATATACTATTTAACACATCTCATAACAGAGGATCATTATATTGGTGCTCTAGTCCGTCCATAAATCTTCTCATTTTCTCCGTTGGATCTACAATCAAAAATAGGACGTACCTGGACATTTCAGTGAACTTTGCCTCATACTCTATAACTATCATATTACCCTAAAGAGAATCATGGAACTGATTTCTCATATCATTTTGGTTGCTCAATTGAATAAACTTGTCACGTCCAAAGTCCTATTAAGATAGACTGACACCCATTACCAATAAGGCCCGGGAGAACCAACCTGTATCTATGCGCTTTCTATACATATTATAAGGGATTTCTACATTCAACATACCTTTAAGAAAGTAAACAATAATAACAAGTCAAAAGGAAATGCATATTACTAGGCCATTGGGGCCACGGTGTTTAAAGTACAAGACATGACCACACTTTAATTTACATAGTCTACAAAACCTCTAGATAAGGAAAAGTATATAATAAGGGTCGGGAAAGGCCCTCCTCGACTAACTATACCATACAAAAATATAAGATCTACACACATAAAGCTCCGAAGCAACCTGGAGTTTTGTAACAATAACTGGATATCCTGTACTCCTACTGGGGAGATCTACTAGTATCTGTACCTGCAGCATGAAATGCAGGTCCCCCATAAGGGACGTAAATACGAGATAATGTACTGAATATGTAAGGCAGGAAATATTGTATATGAAGTAACAACTCAAATGAAACTACACACTGGTGTAGGATAAGAAACCACCCTTAATTATACTGTGAGATCATGTATTTTATGTTCTTTTTATTACTTTACCTTTACTGTATAATCTGTGCACATCAAGTAATACAAATGACCAGTTGATCGGTGATAAATCTATATCCAGATCGACCCTAGCTAGGCTTTTAGTTTAACCACTTAGGCTACCCCTCGCGATAGGATCAACCCTGGCTAGGTTATTCTTCCACCCCTCGGGTTATTGCCCGTCAATAATCAATATACTTTATCTTTCAATTACTTTTGGGATGATTCTTTTGGTGGTCATTATATTGGGGCTGTAGCACTGTAGATACAACATATGACATGTAAATAATCACAAAAGACAACACCATAATGAAAGGAGTAGGTTAAACAAATAATGAAATACATAGGAGATAGAACAACACACAAACTATATTTAGTAGAACGAACTCGTGTATCTTGGTATTCAAGTATGTATGTAGATTTGAAGGTGACTATGTATGGGAGCATACGAACATGTGAAATAGTTGAGACACAGTTCATAGTTGTGTCGGAGTTGGTAAGTGCCTTTATGTGCCAAGGAGAAATATATGTTTCATGCCAAATAATACGAAATCAAGTAGCCTTACATACCTCGCTGTACGACCTCGCTGTTACCTCGAGATA
>JAABOM020119674.1:0-22741 GCA_011800125.2 Solanum clarkiae | reverse complement strand
TCCAAATATGTTTTGTTTCTTCTGACATCGCTAGTGTTTATGTGTACTCTGCCCAACACAATCTTCCAATTCAATGTAGGCAGAAAAGCATATACAATACGTCCATTTCCAGGAAGGCATACAAAATAATAACATAAATAGAGAGTCACCAATTATTTCAACTAACTACAAAATACTTAAAATTCATAGTGTTTCGTGTTTCAACTACCATAATACTTAAATTTTCACCAGTAAAACACAAAAACAATCACCAAAATTGTGTTTGGTTAAACAACCAACAGTAATTGTGGTTAAACAATCAACAGTACTAAAATATACAACCAGCAGTACTAAAAAGTACTGTGTAACGGAGATTTTCCCTTGGCTTTTAACTCGTTAGAATTCTAGCAGCTTTTTGTCATGGCCCCGGCGGGTACCTTCGGCGTGACTGACACTTGAAGAATCATTATTGATTCCCAAAGAGAACCACCATGCCTCATCATCACATCTTACTCAACAGCAGAAAAAATTCTCAAATAAAAGCATCAAAGAAGTGATAAAGCTATTGTAAAATAATCTCCAAAAAATCAAGTTTGAAAAATAAAATACTCAACGATATTTTACTCAATATCTATGAAGTCTCTACCTCTAAATATTTAGATGGTACCATGACAAGCCATGGATATTCAACTTAGAGAAAATAGAAATAACCAGTAAAATAAAAGAAAGGCTCCTCTGGATGGCAAGGAGGGCTCACCAACTCGGAAACAAGGAAATTAAACCTCAACGATGCACCTGTTGAAGTCCTCTATCACTTGTGTCTGCATCACTAACGATGCACGCCTAGATGAGCATTAGTACATGGAATATACTAGTATGTAAAATAGCTCAAGAAAAAAGATAAGGCTCGGATTCAAATCAACTAACTCGACTCAAGACTCAACTCATTCACCTCATAACTCGACTCAGATAAATGATACAATTTTAAAGTTTGAAAATCATGCTTTAGGATTAGACTCAATGTTTAATGCAACTCAGTTCAAAAATTCATACTATGCTAAATCATGTTGCTTGGAAGTTTCTCTAACCGAGATAACTCTCCACCACCATGATTTTTGGTGATGAACAATGAAGCAGACGTCGTTGCCACACCCCTCCTAAACTTACCAAGATAAAGGACGTCAACCTCTACTTTTCTCTCGGATCCTAAGATACTATCCATCTATTGGGACATAGGCCGCCAAAGTTAGTTTACGACGATCCTACACTGGCAACGTAGTTCAGGGGTATTTCCTCTTACTCAATTTGGTGCTTAATACTCCTTCCAAGACTAAAATGTACTCATGAACATCAACTCAAGATCATCTCAAAACAACTCAACTCAACTTTCTCAAATAATTAACTGAGTAACTCAGGATAAGCAATCGATACAATGCAACTCAAAACTCCAACTCACATTATGCAAGGCTCTCACTATTACGGTCAGTTAATATCATATCAACCATGCTCAACTCGTAAGACATATTAAGTACTCATCACGTGCATATATGAAACAAGAAAATGTAATCCTCAGGCTCAACTTACTCAACTCAGAAAATTAGATTCATAATCTCAAATCAGTAAACATGCAAGGAAAACAATGAGTTTTAGGGCTATTATATCAAGCACACGATTACTATTCCTATTTCATGGTAATAACAATGCAACACATCAATTTACTCAAGTATATTCATGAAGACTCAAACAAATGTAAGAACTTATAACTTAAAATCATAGGATTTGCATTATTCAATTATTACTCACAAACTCAACTCAAGTAGACAAAGGGGCGCGTGGATGAACTCAATTAACTGCTTTTGGTAGCCGTACATACTTGGAATGAAGGATGGCACTAATCTCCACAAGGATTTGAACCCAACCTCTGGAACCCTAACTTTCTTCTCTTCTTCTCTCAAGAACTCTAACTCAAATTTAGTGTAAGTGACTTTAGAATGGGTTTAGAAACCCCTTTAGACCAAAAATGACCTATATTGGTCGTGGATTAAGTCTAGAAAGGGTGGAAAAATATCTGGAATGCCCCTCAAAAGATTTAAAACTTCGAACTTTGGTGGAACAGGTGGGGTGACTAGGTCCACGATACAGACTTGGCCAATTTTTAGGGTTTTTCATGAAAAATTCTTTGATCGACTTTTCTAATCCCATAGAAAATATTGGGACCAAGTCTAAGGGTAACTCTGTGATAGGTGCTTGTCACATACCTGTCGCACTCTCACAGAAAATTATTTTCACATTAAAAAAATTATCTTTTGATCTAGTTGCTCTAAAAATCAACTGAGACCATTTTCCCATACAATTTTTCATGCTGATTGCATTTTCAACCTCGGATTTGCCATCAGAGTTTGGGAAGATGCATTATGCATATATCTCTCATCTAGGAGTATTTTGATAATTTTACTAGGTGTTACATTTCTCCCCCTTGGAATCATTCTTTCTCGAATGATGAGTAAAGGTGGACATCAAGGTACGAATACAATCAAGACTCCTTTGAATACTCAATCAATCAATCAAACTATCGACTCCTCCTCAATCCCAACAATCACTACTTAGACTCAGGAATAGATACGTCAACTCAGGAATAGACAAATCAATTTAAGTTAAGGATAAGGACATTACCTTCGACATTCTCATCATCGGGAACTAATAGATACAAGTATTTAGCTCTTATCTCTTTCTCAGCTTCCCATGTAGCTTCCTCAACGAATTGATTTCTCCACAGGACTTTGACTGAGGTAATCTCCTTGGTTCTCAACTTGCGAACCTAATGATCAAAGATTTGGACTGAAATCTCTTTATAGGAAAAGATATCCTTTACTCCAATACTCTCAACAGAGATCGCCAATGAAGGATCTCCCAAACATTTCTTCAACATCGAGACGTGAAATATTGGATGAATTGAGTCTAGCTCAAAAGGCAACTCTAACTCATAAGCGACCTCCCAGATCCTCTTCACAATCTGATAGGGACCAATGTAGCACAGACTTAACTCCCCCTTCTTCCCAAATTTCATGATACCCTTCATGGGTGACACTTTCAAGTATATCCAATCATTCACCTCAAACTCTAAGTCTCTTCTCCTCACATCTGTGTACAATTTTTGGTGACTCTGTGCAGTCTTCAACCTCTCTTTAATGACCTTCACCTTCTCCATTGACTGGTGGACAAGATCAAGGCCAATCAACTCAGCTTCCCCAACCTCAAATCACCCAATTAGTGATCTACATCTCCTCCCGTATAAAGCTTCAGTAAGAGCCATTGAATGCTCGCTTGATAACTATTGTTATATACAAATTCAATCAATGGAAAGTGGTCATCTCAATTTCCTTTAAAGTCAAGGACATAATCTCTCAACATGTCTTTTAATGTTTGAATCGTCGTTCTGCTTGGCCATACATCTGAGGATGAAAAGTTGTACTCAGATTTATTTTAGTACCCAATTCCTTCTGGAATGATCTTCAAAATTGGGAGGTGAATTGAGCTCCTCTGTCCGAGATGATAGATAAGGGAACTCCATGCACCTAATGATCTCATGAATGTACAACTTGACATACATTTTTGCAGTGTTAGTCGTCTTGACTGCTAAGAAGTGACCTAATTTGGTCATTCTATCCACAATCAGCCATATCAAATAATGTTGCTTTTGAGACCTCGATAGACAAGTAACAAAGTCTATGTTGATCATCTCCCACTTCCATTTAGGAATCTCAAAGTTCTGAGCTAATCCGCATGACCTTTGATGCTAACTTTGACCTGTTGATAATTTGGACACCTAGAAACAAACTCAGCAATATCCCTCTTCATTCCATTCCACCAGTAGATTTCTCTCAAGTCATGATACATCTTGGAAGAGCAGGGTGAATGGAATATGTCGAGCTGTGCGCTTCAACCATAAGTCTATATCATACTCCATCAACATCTGGAACACAAAATCTACTCTAGTATCTCAACACTCCATCTACCCCTTTGGAGAAGACCATAACCTTCTGTTTGTGGAAAACTTCTTTAACTGAAATAAGACAAGGTCTTGATCTTGCCTCCTTTTTACCTCTGCCACTAGAGATGATGCAGACCCACTCTGAACATTGAATCTTCCCTCATCATTCTCTCAAGCTGAACTCCTAATTGGGCCAGTCTATGCACTTCCTTGGCTAGCTCCTTCTTTCCTTCCTCAACATGGGTCATACTGCCCATTGACAACCTGCTAAGAGTACTAACAATAATGTTAGTTATACCTGGGTGGTTAGAAAATTCTTATGCCATAATCCTTGAGCAACTCCAACTATCTCCTCTGTCGTAGGTTGAGCTCTTTCTGACTGAAAACATACTGCAAACTCTTGTGGTCAGTGAACACATCCACATGCACTCCATACAAGTAGTGGCGCCAAATCTTAAGTGCAAACACCACTGCCGCCAATTCAGATTCTAATTTTGCTACTCAAGGAGAAGTCAATCCTTCCTCAACTTCTTATTCTAGGGATTCTAATCCACTTCTTTAATCAATAATTCTCTCTACAATTTTACCATTTTTTAGATTGATTAATTTTTTCTTTTTAGATTTCTTGAATATGCTTTGTTGTTCGATTTATTGACTTTACCAGAAGAATCGAGATTTGATCGAGCAACTATTAATCAATTTTGACTATTGCAAAGTTTCAGGTTTTGCTTCAATTGCATAAAGTTATTGTCTTTATGAGTAAAATTAACGTTGTTTTAAAAATTTTGATCTTGGTTAGTTAGTGAATTTATTGGTGAAATTATCTGAAGAAAATTGGATGAATTTACACTTAAAGGTGTGGCTTGTGATTCACTAGGTGGTTGAGCACCGTGAGCTCTCACATTCAAATTCTAGCAAAGACAAAAACATTTGACTAAAATCACAACATAAAATGCATTGTGGAATACTCAAAAAACTTTTTTTTTGTAGTCCAGCGAGGTAATAGTCATAAAATTATTTTTTGTAGTCTAGCAAAGTGTAAATATAAAATCAAAAAGTAGAAAGAGAAATGAGACTTTTATTTTTATCGAATCAATTTTATATATTTTATTTTACTTTTATGAAAATGAAATTTTTTTCTTGTTGCTTGAGTATTAACTATTCAATTAAAATGAACTATAGCAGACATTTTGGTTTTCAAAGTCAATTTCGCTAGAACAAAAGAGGCCCGAGTAGTATCACATGGGAGGTGAAAGGTATCCCATGCAATAAAAATTCGCAAGCTACCCGGCTATTTTGGTGAAGGAATTGATGAGCTTTCAGGAGGAAGAAAAATTGATGATTTTGTAAGGTCATATCATTTTTATGGAGATTTGCCTTTGTTAAAAATACAGTAATATAGACAATGAGATTTCTCTAGAGAAATTGTTGTTTTTGAGGTTTTAATTTGTTCAAAGTAAATAATGAAGAATTTAGGGGTGCGATTATCTGTGGCGAGAAAACTGGCAGTCAAGTATGGGGTTTAAGTAGCCATCATCTCATTTAAACATTGACAAACAAAGAAAAGACGAAGTTCCTTTGTTTGTCTTTCTTTTTTTTCTGGTGGGGTGAGTGGATAGTTCAAAGGGTGACTAAAAATTTAGAATCAGAAGTATAGATGATAACAGACTCATAAGAAATAAAAGTAATTATTGTTGATGATAATGACTACCTTTCTTCCACGACTTAGCTACCTCTCATCAATGGTAGGAGAAGTGACTTTCTAGTTCTTTTTTTCATTTTAATCACGAAAGGAGGTTTAAAAGTTCCCAGTTCATAGTAGATCAACTATATGTCGATAAGCATATTCAAAAGTTTTCTCAAACTTAAATATGATCTATTTCCAAGATCCCTCTTGCTTTTTTCAAATTTTCTTATGATTTATTCCATGCAAATGCAGATACACAATTAATATATTACATTGTTGTGCTTTGACCAACCCAATCTGTAGATATTGTTGTTTTTTTGTTACATTTAGCCTCTCTATTATCTAATGCTTCTATGCAAGTGAATTAGATAAAAAGATTCAAGAATAGAATATCATTCATTGCCCTTCAAAAGGCCACCCGTCACGCCCCGGGATGGTACCCTAGATGTGGCCGACACTCAGAGACTATTGCTAGATCGTAGACGGATCACTTGGCCTCATCGCATTCATTCATTCAATAAATATAGAAACTCAGAAAACTCAGTGGAAGACTAAAGATAAGAATAAGCAATCCATATGTCAAGTATCATATTAATTAAATAAGCTAGTAAGAAAGAAACTAACTCAACAAGTCTCAACATCAATACTCAATGCTAGTTTATGAAGCTAATGACAGACCCATGACTACCTCAAAATAAAATAAGCTTACTCAAGTCTAACTCTATAAAGCTAGATGAAAATAAACAATGATCCTCCGAAGTAAAGGAGGCTCACCAACTCAGCTGAATGCTCAAATCCTCAATGATACACCTGTTGATGACCTCTAATATCTGCCTTTACATCATAAAATAATGCAGTCCAAAGAAAACGTTAGTACGTGAAATGTACGAGTATGTCAAAATGGCTGAATGAAACAGAAATGGATAGAATAATATAGAAATAACATCAACTCAGAATATACTCAATCATAATGATAAATGTCTATCTAAAGCAAGAATAAAGAGTAGAAAAGTGACCCATCAACCAATCAAATCTTATCAATCAACTCAGCTTAACTCAATGGAACTCAACTCAACTCAACTCAATGGAACTCAACTCAACTCAACTCGACTCAAAGTACTCAAGGTGGGAACTTTCTAGGAGTTTCTCTTATCCAACAATAATTACTTATGAGCCAGTGATTGTACAACAATCTCATTGATGGTACCACAGCCGTTTTGTACTTGCCAGGTAAGGAACACCTATGATCCACAAGGGATCTAACCTCTAAAGTCCTCTATTGCTTTCGGGGACTTTACCTCAAGAGGGGACTACCTAAAGTAAAGGTTTAATCCTCAGCTACGCTTGGAGACGTAGTTAATGAGTGTGAATGGGACTCACTCATAACCATTTCGATGCTCGATACTCCCTCCAAGACTCAATGCTCATAAGACTCCTCATCATCTTAATCGATTATCTCGATTAGTCTCGTAGAGGCACTCATCATCTCATTAACTCAAACTCTAAAATGCTCTATTGCTTTCAAGGTTTTTAACACATCTCAAATAAGTCAATTCTCATTTAAGAACTCAAGGACTTAGATCACCATTTAGAAGAAGCCATTTAGACAGAACTCAAGAGCTCAGTTATGAAAACTCATAGGATCATCAAGCTCAATTAACTCAACCTCATATTCACATCAAGATTTCAATCAACATACTCAAGTCAAGGCTCTAGACTCCATCCCTAATTTCATTCATGCATGCTTTCACAAATATTATATAAGGTTTATTCAATGTCTCATGATAAATATTCAATTCAAGAAAATAAGTTTATGATAATCATCAACATATAAAAATATATATAATAGATATGATTTTCAAGAAAATAATCAAGAACTATGTATGTATACTCCTTAGACTCTTGACTCTTCTATTACCATCTATAGGATACATGGGAGAACAATCTCATGCTTTAGTGTAGTCTTACTTACCTTTGATGAAAGTAGAAAATCGAATTGGCATGAATTTGACTTGAATTCCTCGACTCCTCACTCTTCTCTCTTCTCTTTTAGCCCTAGGTCTTTTGTTAGAAGTTTTGAAAGGCTTAAAAATGGGTTAAAAACTCTTTTTATACACAAAATGGCCTATTTTGATTGTATTTTATGTTTAGGATGGATTGAGAAAGGTCTGGAATGCCCTTCATGAAAACTTAAAAAAGCGTTCAACTCTGGCATAGGGGTCCGCGACGTGGACATACCACATTTTCAGTATTTTTCATCAAAAATTCTCCGAACGAGTTTTCTAATCCCATAGAAAATTTTAAACAAAATTTAAGTGTTGGTCCGCAGCAGGTGCGCATCACACACCTGTCGCGCACTTATTATGGAATTTGTTTTCACATCGAAAAATTATCTTTTGATCCGGTTGCTCCAAAAATCAACCAAGACTACTCTCCTATTCAATTTCTCATGTTCATAGCATATCCGACCTCGGATTTGCCATTGGAGCATGGGAAGACGCATTATGCGCACATCTTTCTTCTAGGAGTATTTTGATAATTTTATCGGGTATTACACCAACAATGCTTGTATATAGTTCTATTGAAGGACTCCTTGTATAATCTTGATTTTTTTTCCCATATTTTGGTCTATAGGTGCTGATTTGTCACTATAAAAAAAGACTAGATTTGTGGAGATTTAATAGTGAGGGTTATAGTAACCTCCATAAAATTATATCAAATGTGGGGGTTATTTTAGCCTCCACTAATTTTCATTAAATTTGTGGAGCTCTTGAACTTTATATGTCTTAATAAAAAGAATAAGTGGTAGAAAAAAATTATTTTCATTAAAAAGTTATTGGAATTAAATTTTTAATTCCTTTTTAGTTTTAATACCACAGTTAAATTTATTCTCCAGCTCATTCTTTCCTTTGTATTTTAATTTATTAAAAAAATACTATCTGTAGGAAGGGTATACAAAGGCTATCAAAAGAAATTAAATTTACTTTTAAATTTAAATTTAATTCCTTTTTAAAACTAGTGGAATTAATTAAATATTTAATTCCTTTTATATTCAAAGGAAAGAGATTTATTCCAATTTATTCCTTCATTTTATTTCTTTCAAAGGAAAGAGAATATTTAATATCACATCTTTGTGCTGGATGATTTTCTTTTGTATTAAAGGAATGTCTAGATATTAAAGGAATGTCTGGATGATTAAAGCGTGAAATTAGTTAATATGTAATTAATTTTTTTTGTATTCAAAGGTCTTTCTCTATAGACCTTTCCTCTTTCTTTCAAAAGCTCCATTTCACTCGTTCCTCTCTCTCATTCTCTTCTCTCTACAGACCTTTCTCCTCTCTCTTTACGGTAAAGCTTTTGGATTTCTCTCTACAAGATGACAACAAATGCTCTGATTTCTATGGTAAAGCTTAATGTTGCGTTGAGTTAGCTATAGAAATTGATTAACCATAGAAATTTGATTTGAGTATTGCTTTTTCCGTTTATCTCTTTTCAGAGAATTCGCTAGCATTAAGTTTTTCAAGTTTTGGCATATAAATCTACTGATCTAAGGTGCTCTTCTTTCCTATTCTTTGATTTTGTATTTCAAATTTAAATTTACATTTTTCATCTTGCATGTGGATTTTAAATTTATTTTCTATACTTATTTCTATCTTTCTTCACTTATTCTAGGGATATTGATTTCTTCTGAATATATTTAGCTGAGTTTTTTTTTTTTTTGGTGTATTAATGAATTTTGAGAGTAGCTTTGAAGTGAGGTTCTGTAATCCTAATTTTCTCAACCATTTGGTGTAATTTTAAACCTAGTTAATAATTAAAATCTAGTGGTCTTCATTAAAAACTCTCTGTGAAGTTGTTTTTAAATTCTAGCCTATTAGTATCTTGTTTGTTAACAAACAAGATACTATAAGATGTTGAGATTATGATTTATGTGACAGAGACTTGAGATTTCTTTTTTGGAGTCATTATTTTATTTTTAGCATATGAATAAAGCTGATTAAACTTGTAACATGTGATATTAGATAATTAAGACTATACATTTATTTTTTGTCGAAAATCAGTTTTTGAAACACTCTTCTGCATAATATTTTTAATATTGTATTTTGTTTGGACAATGAGTTTACAAATACAGTTAAATTTGTGATCAATTTGATTGTTAATATTATTAATTGCATGTTTTCCTCATATTTTGTTAAAGGTTCAATAATGTATGTCTCCAAGATAATTGATATCTAAATGGTCCCATACTGATTTAGCATATACGCAAATCGATAATTGGTAAGTTGAATGATATGAACTAACTTGTATTGATAAACAGATAGTGAATACAAGCTTTTTAGGACTCAAAACTTGCTAAGAAAAATAAAACTACAACCATTAAACTAAAGGGAAAACAACATAAAGGAAAACTAATAAAAGAAGATTATAAGTCTTCTTTAAATAACTATTTTTCTGTCTTAATTTGTACCTACTATTTTTTTTTAGATATGCTTACTGTCTTTCTGTCTGTTTTAATCTATACTTACTGTCTTTATTTCCACTGTGTTATATGTTGTCTTATAGTTGCAACAATTTCTCTTTCTAGGACATTGTATATAACTACTGTCTTTCTTTCTTACTTCTTACATTTGCAATAACACTTCTATTTTTATCAAGGATCTACATTCAATTCAGAGTTTTAAAAGTGTCAGGGATCTACATTCAATTCAGAGTTTTACTTTTAAAATGGATAAATCTTGATTGGAATGCCTAGAACCACAACTAAATATTTGATTGAGCTGCAACAGTTTCTAGATTTTGCATTTATGAATGGAGATATAGAAGATAGAATAAAATGTCCTTGTCCTAAATACAGTTTCCCTAATAAGAAGAACTCCTGAACAACATCAATTATATCCTCCTCTACAATTGCCCATGTTTTCTTGAAGAATAGAGCATTAAAACCATTATATCTTGGTGCTTTATTATCATTTATTTCCTGCAGAACCTATTTCATCTCTTATTACTTACTAATTTATTATCAGTACCTGATTCTCATCATCTTAAACCAGCGGAAAGGCACTATGTTTTGCCAACTCCACTATCTTTTGAATTTAAGTGTGGTACAAGAATTATGTTTAACAAATTATGTGCTCGAATATCTTACTTTTGATGTTTGTTGTAATAGGAAAAAATTGAGTTAGTCATGACTCAAAATATCACAAATGAGTCTGAAATGTCGCCAAATGATGTTGTTGGTAAGGTGCAAGGTAAAGAGCATTTTGGATGAGTAAGATACTTAGGATTAGGAGTTGTCCCAAGTAGAGCTTTTAAACAAACAAGACCTCATTATAGTGATTTAAATGTTGCAAGTTATAATAATGTGACACATATGTACCTATGTTTCAAGCCTCATCCCTATATGTTGAAAGTGTATTAGAGTCATAAGAGACCTCTAATACTTAGACGAGTTCAAAACTTTCCTATAAATTGAATTTTGAGTGTTAAATTATGTAAAGTCAACTTTAAATGACCACAACTCTTAGCACACGAAGAATTGGAGGTCCCATAATATACCAAATGAAATCTGATTGAGTTAGCTTTCCAGTGCACTTGGTTTCACCTCATTTAGAGTTCAGAGTCAAAAGTTATGGCTATTTTACAAGAGATTGTCAGTGCAGAGTTGCACTACGAGACCTCCCTTATGGGTCTAAGTTGGGGTATAGGTCGTAGTTCAGGCTCGTAGCAATTTCTAGAAGCTCTGAAATTGAGCCAAAGGTTATGAGAGGGGTCCTACGGGTCGTAGTACTGTGTATGGGTTGTAACGAGGCCCATAATGGGCTTTTGACAACATTTATGAAGGGTTATTTTGGTCCTTTCTCCATCCTTTCTAAGCCTAAGGATGACATTTTTACACTTGAATCAGGCCTAAAAAATCTTAGATAGACTCTTTTATGTGAAAATATTCTCTCTAAGGCATAGAAGCAAAAATTCAAGAGAAGAGGGGCTAGGGTTTGAAAGAGAACTTGAGAAATCTTCCAATTTCTTCCAAGATACTTCAAGATTCTACACTCCCAGGTATATAAGGTTTACCAAAGTGTGGATTCCTTTCTTCACACGCCCTTTTTTCATTATCTTGAGTCAAGATTTGAGTGGATTGATGCACATTGAGTTGAGTAACTTGAGTATACATGAGAATGGGGAGTATGTTGCATTGAGTCACATACATTATGATATATGCTGTCTTGAGTGAAAAAAAAATTATATTGAATGACGAGTTGATTGAATGAGTCTAAATAAGCATTTGAGTCTAAGCTGAGTTAATCATTTGTGTTGATTGGTTGAATTATTGAGTTGAGTTAGGAGTTGATGATGAGATGATGATGAGTTGAGTTATGATGATGATGAGTCGAAGATGAGTTGATTAATCAGTTGAGCATGTTTTAATCTTGGGAGAAGTATCGAGCATCGAGTGGGGAGCAAGTATAGTTCTATTTTAACCTGCAAAAATATGTTGCCAGCATAGAATAGTCGTTATAGCTAGTCTGATGGCTCTTGTCCCGTAATTGGACACTTATTACGGATCCAAGAGAGAGTTGATCGCCTTTCTCCATGGCAAGTTAAGGGCGGGTGTGATAGCGATGCTGATTCACTATGTATCACCTAACTTAAGGTGGTGGGATGAGGATGTCGGTTAAGAGAAACTCCTAAGCAACATTGATTGAGTATGAGATTTCAAAATGAGCATATTATACTGAGATTACTTTAAAAGCACGATTTACTCAAAGCTTGCATAAAATGATTTGAGCATGAGCATTGAGTCGAGATGACTGAGTCAAGCTTTATTTCTCCTTGAGCTATTTTACATACCAGTATATTCCATGTATCGACATCCATTTTGGGTTTGCATTATTTTGTAATACAGATACAACAGATAGAGGGCTTCAGCATACGCATCATTGAGGTTCGAATCAGTACATTCCTCGAGCTTCGTGAGCCCTCATAGTATCCCAGAGGAGCCCTTTTATCTTTCATTATGTTAAAGTACTTTTCATTCTTTGATTGAGGTGCCCATAGCATGTCATAACACATTTCTAGACTGATGAATAGAGGCTTCATAGACATTTGAGTAGAGGTTTTGGATGAATCTTTGTATCTAAACTATTTTCATTGATACTATGATACAGTAGAGTTATTTCTAGATGTATATATATACTCATATTTGATGCTTATCCATTGAGTTATTCATCTGCTATTGAGTTTGATGTGACAATGAGGCCAATGGTTCTCTCGGGGGCTAGCGATAGTCTCTAGGTGTTGGCCACGCCAAAGGTACAGGGCGTGACAAATTTGGTATCAAAGTACAGAGTTCAAGAGTCCTAGGGAGTCTATGAAGTCGTGTCTAATAGAGTCTTGTTTATGTTTGTGTTGTGCACCATACTTCATAAATAGGAATCTACAGGACATTAGGAACTGTTACCTTTTCTTGTGATCTGAGTTCGTGCGATAGAGTTGAAAACTCTATAAACTTCTTTTCTGACTCGTGCGATACGCAATTGCAGATCATGCCTCCAAAAGGTGCAGTAACCTAAAGGAATGCCTCAACTAGCACTGTCGAGAACCCTACTTCAAAGGTGCCTCCTCAAATGGAAACGAGTGGCTGAGGCCGACCGCCCAGGACCACTGGTGTTCCTGTGACACCTATTGCTCCACCTACTCCTACTTCAGAGGCTGAATTTCGAGGAGACATAGCTATGCTTACCTAGTCAGTAACTGCTCAGAGTGGGAATCAGGGTTCACCAGCCCCTAGCTCTAGTTCTCATGAGTCCACAACTACTTCTAGATTGAGGGATTTTCTGAGGAAAAATCCACCGGTCTATACTGGGTCTAAGGTTGAGGAGGATTCACAGAATTTCATTGATGAGATGTGGAAGGTGCTGAAAACTATGCATGCCACTGAGACTGAAGGAGTTGAGCTTGCTTCTTATCAACTCAAAGATGTAGCCAATGTATGGTATAATCAGTGGGAAGAGGGTTGAGGTGATAATGCTGAGCCTACTGTTTAGGATGAGTTCGAGAGTGCCATTCTTGATCACTTCTTTCCTGAGGAGTTGAGAGAGGCAAAGGTTGAAGAGTTTGTAAAACTAAAGCAGGAAGGGATGACTGTCAAAGAGTATAGCCTAAAGTTTATCCAGATATCTAGGTATGCATTGAAGATGGTTCCATATATGATGGAGAAGATGCAAAAATTTATAGCTGGATTGGGTAAAAATGTGAAAAGGGAATGTAAGGCGGCATTGCTGATCTCAGGTATGGATATTTCCAGGATGATGGTCTATGCCCAACAGACTGAGGAGGATAAGAAGAAAGACAGAGAGGAGCATCTGAGTAAGAAGGCCAGATCAGCAGGGCCTAAGTTCAGTTAGAGTAAGTAGAATAAGGGAGATAAATCCTATTTCCAGAAGAGGTCTTTTAGCTATGGACCATCTTCAGCTAATGCACTAACTCCTAGCCATCAAAGGTCCCAAGTTCAACTAAGCTTTAGGGCACAGGGTGCACTATCTCAAGAAAGTACGACTCTTGGCTCTAAAGGGAAGCCAACTTGTGGGAAATGTGGCAGGATGCATTTGGGAGAGTAAAGAGATGGAGGAAATGCTTGCTACAAGTGTGGCTGCCTAGGTCATTTTCAGAGGATTGTTCGATGTGGGGTAATAAGTGCCAGACTTTTACCACAGCACCACCAGCCAGAGGTAATCAGAGAGGCATTGCACCAGAGGTAGGCACAGGATAAATTATTTGTATGTAATGGGGAATGGACAAGACTAGGAGATGGCACCAGATATTATGACTGGTATGCTTCAAGTCTTTACCTTTCCTTATTATGCTTTACTTGATCTGGGTGCAACTTGCTCTTTTGTGACACCATATGTGGCAAGCAGATTTGAGATTCTTCCTGAGTGCTTGTGTCACGCCCAAAGTCTCATTAAGGTGGATTGGCACCCAGTGCCGACAAGGCCGGGAGAACCAACCTATAACAATGCGCTTTCTATGGACACTATAAGGAGTTTCCACAATCAACATGCTTTCAAGAAAAGTAGACAATAATAACAAGCTAAAAGGAAATGCATATGACTAGACTCTTGGAGCCATAATATCTAAAATACGAGACATGACCACACTTTAATTTATATAATCCACAAAACCTCTAGATATGGAACAATATCTTATAAGGGTCGGGATAGGCCCCACCTCACGACTAACTATACAATGCAAAAATATAAGCTCTAGACACATAAAGCCCTGAAGAAACCTGGAGCTCAGTAACAGTAACTGGATATCCTATACTCCTATTGGGGAGAGCTACTAGCACTTGTACTTGCAGCATGAAATGCAGGTCCCCCGTAAGGGACGTCAGTACGAGATAATGTATTAAATATGTAAGGTAGGAAGCACTGTATATTAAATAAGAACCAAGTGATGTCATACAATGGTGTAAGGATAAGAGACCACCTTTAGTCATATTGTGGAATCATGTACTTTATGTCCATTTTATTACTTTACCTTTCTTTACTGTATAATCTGTGCATAACTTGTAATACAAATGACCAACCAATCAATGTTACATCAATATCGGGATCGATCCATGCAAGGTTTTCCTTTCACCCTTGGGATACCCCCCATAATATAGGATCGACCCATTCTAGGTAATTCTTCCACTTCTAAAATACCACCCATCAATAAGCAACTTACTTTATCTTTTATTTACCTTTGAGATGATTCTTTTGGTGGTCGTAATTTGGAGCTGTAGGACCATAGATACATCATATGATATATAAATGATTATACAAGACAATACCATAATGAAAATTGTAGGTTACACAAATGATGAAATAAGTAGGAGATGAAAAAACACATGAACTTTGTTTAGCAGAAGGAACTCGTGCATCTTGGTACCCAAATATGCCTACAGATTTGCAAATGACTATGTATGGGAGTATATGAACATGTGAAAGAGTGAAGACATGGTTATTAGTTGTGTCGGAGTTGGTAAGTGTCTTTATATGCCAAGGAAGAATCTAGATTTCATGCCAAGTAATACGAAGTCGAGCAGCCTTACATATCTCGTTGCACGACCTTGTTATTACCTCGCAGTAACCTCTTTTTCCTACAAATACTTACCTATAATAGAGTAGGTGATAAAACTAGTATTAGCCGCTAATAAACACATTTTGGCAGCCCAATCTCATAAAAAATAACGCACAAGCAGCAAGCGTGTAATTATCAACCCAAAAGTATTCTTTCAACATTTCCACCTCTAATTGTATTTTCTAATACTCATCCTCATATAAATATCATGGTCAGATTGTTTTAGTGCCATAACAGTCTTACAACAGCCCACAAAGTAGAACATATAACAATTATACACAACAAACAAGTAGGCGACATAACACTATGTCCCTTCACTACATTTCGATGTCAACAATTCCAAACCTGTACCAACTTCAACCAAACTGTTCCCACCATATTTATGCATAAAAACATCCTAAAACAACCCAAAAATAGTTAAGAAAATAGGTGAAGGATGTAAGACCATAGTCCTTAATCAATCAGCCCACAATTTCTACAAACAACACACTTAGGATAACACACTAAAACTCGATTGCTTACATAGAAAAAAATAGTGCAGCGACCTTTCTACATCATTTCAAAACTAAAAATCATTAAAAACAGCAACCTCCCTTCATAATCAACACATCCAAGAAGAGAAAAGCTCCCAAATAAACAAGAGAAGTGTACAACAATCTTTGGAACACATGTTGTCCAAGATTTCAGCACAAGTATAACCAGTTTAATCTCTTGTTTTTCATGAAGAAACCATACTAAATATACAAGTATTTTTACTTACCTTTATCTTTAAGTTGTAGGACTTCTACAAGAACCCTAAAAGTTTCTTGTGGCTGCTTTGCAAGGTTAGGAAAGAGTAGATAGAAAACCTTGTGATTGCTGAAATTTTTCTAAATTTAAAATGACTTAAAGGTGTTGCTTGTAAGCCCTTTTTAAAGGTCCCTTTTGTTGAGTTTGTTGTGTGTTTTAAGCTTTATATTATCAAGATGTTGATACAATAGCTTGTCCTATTCACTTGGACCTAAATGGATCTCAATTTGATAGGCTTAGCTGCCCACTTTCCCCTTTTTGCTTCACTTTGTTTGGGCCCAAATCGTCGAGTGAATTGTGAATGTACATGGGCCCTTTTATTATTCATCTTGGGCTGTAAATATCGTCTATTTATGGTGCTATAACACAAGTTAAATTTACACTATTAACATGGACTTTATTCAGTATCGAACTTGGATAGATTCGGTGTTGAGACTCGTCTCCGTCTATCTAGCCTATTTAAGCTAAGCATGTAGGTGACTCACCTGATAGCTTCCTAAGTCCTACAAGTACCTCATTTCTGTCACTTTGTTTAAGGCCACGATCTTATCAATTTGTCTTAAAACTTATAGACACTCACTCGTCTTAAGCTAGATGTACACATAGCCCTCTAAGTTGAATTTCAAGCACTTTTAAAAATGGTCGCTAATTTGGCTTAGCCATATTATGTTCCATTTGCATAGGAATAGTACATGTAAGATGTGGTGTGTTACAACTTGCTTGAGTCATTTTCTATTTCTACTCTTGTCGGTGAGTTCATTCGAGCTGAGAGGATCTATAGAGATTGTGTGGTGTCCATCTATCATAGGAATACTCTTGTTGATTTAATTGAGTTAGAGATGGTTGATTTTGATATGATCCTTGGTATGGATTTGTCTTCATGCTTGCTATTCCTCTGTTGATTGCCGAACTCGGACTGTCAAATTTCAGTTTTCAAATGAGTCTGTTATTAAATGGAGGGGAGATTTTGTTGTGCTGAATGGTAAGTTTATTTCTTACCTAAAGGCCCAAAAATTGATCTCTAAAGGATGTATCTATCACCTTATGTGAGTCAAGTCCAATGATGTTGAGCCCCCTTCCCTTGAGCCTGTTTCGATTGTGAACGAGTTTCCTAATGTGTTTCCTGAGAATCTGCCTAGAGTCCCTCTTGATAGGAGATCGACTTTGGGATTGATATTCTTCCTGACACCCAGCCTATTTCTATTCCACTATATAGAATGACCCCTACAAAGTTGAAAGAGTTGAAAGAGCAACTGAGGGACTTATTAGAGAAAGGATTCATAAGACCGAGAGTCTCTCCATGGGGTGCTCCAGTCCTATTCGTGCGAAGGAAGGATGGTTCTTTGAGGATGTGTTTTGACTACCGACAGTTGAATAAGGTGACTATTAAGAATAAGTATCCCCTTCGAAGGATTGATGACTTGTTTGACCAACTTCAGGGTGCCACTGTTTTCTCTAAGATAAACCTCAAATTAGGCTATCATCAGTTGAAAGTGAGTGAAGGTGACATCCAGAAGATGACCTTTCAGATACGGTATGGTCACTTTGAATTCTTAGTGATGTCTTTTGGGTTGACGAATGCACCCGCAACTTTTATGGATTTGATGAACAGAGTATTCTGATAGTATTTTGACATGTTCTTGATTATATTTATTGATGACATTTTGGTGTACTCCAGAGATGAGGATGAGCATGCAATCACCTTAGGATCACTTTGCAGACACTTTAAGACAATGAGTTATATGGAAAGTTTTCTAAGAGTGAATTTTGGCTCAAATCCGTGGCTTTCTTGGGTCATGTAATTTCTGGAGATGGAACTCGAGTGGATATCCAAAAGATTGAGACGGTTAAGAATTGGCCAAGACCAACCTCACTGGCAGAGATAAAGAAGTTTTCTAGGTTTAGCTGACTACTACCAAAGATTTGTTGAGAGATTCTCTTCCACATCAGCACCGTTGACCAAATTGACCCAAAAGATGGTCAAGTTTCAATGGTTCGATGAATATGAGAGGAGTTTCCAAGAGCTAAATATGAGGTTAACCACTGTACCCATGTTGACCTTACCTGATGAGATGAATAGATTTGTGATCTATTGTGATGCTTCGAAGGTAGGATTGGAATGTGTGTTGATGCAGAAGGGGAAAGTTGTTGCCTATGCTTCTAGACAACTTAAGGTGCATGAGAATTACCCCACTTATAATTTGGAGTTGGCAGCGGTAGTGTTTTCTCTCAAGCTATGGCGCTACTATTTATATAGAGCACATATTGATATATTCACATACCACAAGAGCCTGCAATATGTCTTCACCCAGAAAGAGCTTAACTTGAGGCAGATGAGATGACTTGAGTTGCTTAAGGACCAAGACATGAGCATCTTCTACCATCCAGGTAAAAATAATGTGGTTGTTGATACTCTTAGCAGATTATCCATAGGAAGTACTACCCATGTGGAGGAGGAGAAACGAGAATTAGCCAAAGAGGTTCATAGACTAGCACGACTGGGAGTCCAACTAGATGAGTCAAGCGAAGGAGGAGTTCATGTGCACAATGGGTCTGCATCATCCCTAGTAGTGGAGGTGAAAGAGAAACAAGATTGAGATCTAGTCCTATTACAATTGAAGGATGATGTGCATAAGTAGAAGGTATTGGCTTTCACCAAAGGGGAAATGGAGTGTTGATGTATCAAGGTAGGTTGTATGTTCTAAATATTGATGGGGTTCGAGAGAGGATCATGGCAGAGGCCCATAATTCAAGATATTCCATCCACCAAGGGTCTACCAAGATGTACCATGACCTGAGGGAAGTCTACTGGTGGAGCGGAATAAAGAGAGACATTGCTGAGTTTGCTTCTAAGTGTCTAAACTATCAACAAGTTAAAGTTGAACACCAAAGACCATGTGAAGTAGCTCAAAACTTCGATATTCCAGAATCAAAATAGGAGATGATCAATATGGACTTTGTTACTAGTTTACTAAGGTCCCATAGATAGCATGACTCTATATGGGTGATAGTTGATCAGATGACTAAGTCAGCTTACTTTTTAGCGGTCAAGACGACCGACACTGCAGAGGACTATGCCCGGTTGTATATAAGGGAGAATGTTAGGTTGCATGGAGTCCCTTTTTCCATCATCTCAGATAGGGGAGCTCAATTCACCGCCCAGTTTTGGAAGTCATTTCAAAAGATTTTGGGTGCGACGGTGCTTCTTAGCACAACTTTCCACCCTTAGACGAATGGTCTAGCAGAACGTACTATTCTGACATTGAAAGACATGTTAAGAGCTTGCGTTGTTGATTTTAAAGGTAATTAGGATGACCACTTGCCTTTGATAGAGTTTGCCTACAACAATAGCTTCCACTTGAGCATTCAGATAGCCCTATATGAGGCAATTTATGGGAGAAGGTGTAGGTTGCTGATTGGATGGTTCGAAGTAGGTGAAGCAGAGTTAATTAGACCGGATTTGGTTTACCAAGCTATGGAAAAGGTGAAAATCATTCAAGAAATGTTGAGGACTGCACAGAGTTGACAGAAATCCTACATAGACAGCAGAAGAAGAGACTTAGAGTTTGAGGTCAATGATTAGGTGTATTTGAAAGTTATCGCCCATGAAGGGTATGATGAGGTTCAGAAAGAAAGGGAAGTTGACTCCGGGGTACATTGGCCCTTATCAGATCATAAAGAGTGTTTGGGAGATCCACAGTTGTAGTGTCTATCAAGAGTATTGGAGTGAGAGACAATATACGTTATGAGGAGATCCCCGTCCAAATCTTTGATCATTAGGTTCGAAAATTAAGGAATAAAGAGATTGCATCTGCCAAAGTATTGTAGAGGAACCAATTTGTAGAAGAAGCTACTTGGGAGGCAGAGGAGAATATGAAGGCCAGATACGCTCACTTCTTCCATCCTACCAATGATGAGAGAGTTGGTGGTGAGTATTTTCCCCCTAAATTCTTGAACTTCCTGTTTCTTGAGTCTTCCTTTTTTTTTCTTTTCTCTGTACGATAGAGTTCTAGAGTCTGGGTGAGGGTTGATGTGATGTTTTGATTGTTTAATTGTTTACTTGTTATATTTCCTGCTTTGTTGATTGCACGGGTGAGCTGAGAGCTGGTTGATTGTTGGAGTCCATAGATAAATTCGTGCCTTGCCCTAAATCTCTAGTTGCTCATCATTCGAAGACGAATGATCCCAAGGTGGAGATATTGTGACACCTCATAACTTTACCCTCATATGTACCTATGTTTCAAGCCTCATCCCTATGTGTCGGAAGTGTATTAGAGTCATAAGAGACCTCTAATACTTAGACGAGTTCAAGACTTTCCTATAAATTAAGTTTTGAGTGTTGGATTATACAAAGGTCAAATTTAAATGACCATAACTCTTAGCAAACAAAGAATTGGAGGTCTTATAATATACCAAATGAAAGCCCTTTGAGTTAGCTTTCCAACGCACTTAGTTTCACCTCATCTAGAGTTCGGAGTCAAAAGTTATGGTTATTTTACTAGAGACTGCCAGTGCAGAGTTACACTACGAAACCTCCCTTACGGGTCGTAAGTCGGGGTACAGGTCGTAATTCGAGCTCGTATCAATTTCCAGAACTCTGGAATTGAGCCAAAGGGTTATGAGAGGGGTCCTACGGGTCGTAGTACTGTCTAGGGGTTGTAATGGGGCCCGTAACGGGCTTTTGACAGCTTTTAAGAAGGGTTATTTTGGTCCTTTCTCTAACCTTTCTAAGCCTAAGGACAACGTTTTTAGACTTGAATCAGCCTTAAAACACTCATATAGCCTCTTTTATGTGGAAATATTCTTTCTAAGGCATAGAAGCAAAAATTCAAGAGAAGAGGGGCTTGGGTTTGAAGGAGAACTTGAGAAACCTTCAAATTTCTTTTAAGATACTTCAAGATTCTACACTCCTAGGTATGTAAGGCTTACCAAAGTGTGGATTCCTTTCTTCACACACCCTTTTTTCATTATCTTGAGTCAAGATTTGAGGAGAATTGAGATTTTTGAGAAATTTCTTCTATTTTAATACTATATCTTTGTATTCATCACGAGGTCTTATTTTACATTACATTATATGAGATAATTCCTATGTTTTTATTAGCATGAATGTGAGATGTATACATGTATTTTCGTTCTTGATAGTATGAACTGTAATTTACATGTTTCCATGGAATTTTACGCATAAATTGAGCATGTTGAGTGGAGTAAATTGATCATATTGAATTGAGTGGATTGATGCACATTAACTTGAGTATACATGAGCATGAGAAGTATGTTGCATTGAGTCACATACATTATGATATATGATGTCTTGATTGTATTGCATGACGAATTGATTGAATGAGTCTAAATGACTGTTTGAGTCTAAGCTAAGTTAATCATTTGTGTTGATTGATTGAATTATTGAGTTGATGATGAGATGATGATGAGTTGAGTTATGATGATGATGATGAGTTGAGTTATGATGATGATGAGTTAATTGATGAGTTGAGCATGTTTTAGTCTTGGGAGAAGTATTGAGCACCGAGCGGGCAGCAAGTATACTTCTGCTTTAACCCATAGAACTACGTTGCTAACGTAGGATAGTCGTTACAGCTAGTCTGACGGCTCTTGTCCAACAAGTGGACACTTATTATGGATCCAAGAGAGAGTTGATCGCCCTTCTCAGTGGCAAGTTAAGGGCGGGAGTAGCAACGATGCTGATGCATTATGCATCACCTAACTTAAGGTGGTGGGATGATGATGTCGGTTAAGAGAAACTCCCTAACAATATTGATTGTGCATGAGATTTCAAAATGAGCATATTATACTGCGATTATTTTAAAAGTATGATTTGCTCTAAACTTGCATAAAATAATTTGAGCATGAGCATTGAGTCGAAATGACTGAGTCGAGCTTTATTTCTCCTTGAGCTATTTTACGTAGCAGCATATTTCATGTACTTACGCCTATTTTGGGTCTGCATCATTTTATGATGCAGATAAAGCATATAAAGGGCTTCACCACGCACATCATTGAGGTTCGAATCAGTACATTGCTCGAGCTTGGTGAGTCCTCCTAGTATCCCGGAGGAGACTTTTTATCTTTCATTATTTTTAAATATTTTTTTCTTTGATTGAGGTGCCCATGGCTTGTCATGGCATATTTCTAGACTGATGAATAGAGGCTTC